>VYXD01002179.1:39804-74958 GCA_013397195.1 Hylia prasina | reverse complement strand
GAGCCAGGGACAGAGCCGGGCACAGCCAGGGGACAGAGCCGGGCACAGCCAGGGGACAGAGCCGGGCACAGCCCGGGGACACAGCCTGGGGACAGAGCCGGGCACAGCCTGGGGACAGAGCCGGACACAGCCTGGGGACACAGCCCGGGGACAGAGCCGGGCACAGCCCGGGGACAGAGCCGGGGACAGCCTGGGGACAGAGCCGGGCACAGCCTGGGGACAGAGCCGGGCACAGCCTGGGGACACAGTCTGGGGACACAGCCTGGGGACAGAGCCAGAGACAGAGCCGGGGACAGAGCCGGGCACAGCCCGGGGACAGCCCGGGGACAGAGCCGGGCACAGCCCGGGCCCCGCCGCCTTGCAGCGTGTGCAGGGCCGGCTCCGGACGGGCAGCAGCCGCTGCTGGCACTGCCCAGCGCAGTTACGCGCTGCAGAAGGGGCGGCTCGGCAGAGGCGCATCCCGGGGATGCCGCCAGGGACAAGGCAGAAGCCAGAGGGACGGGTCAGAGTGCGCCCAGCTGGCACAGACCCGCACGTTTGGTAGCCGGGACCCTGCGGAGCCCGGGGAGTGCAAGGGACACAAAACCGGGCTTGGAAGAAGAAGAGGAATGCCCCGCAGGCAGGTCCCGGCTCAGGACTGGGTGCTCAGCAGGCACAAAGGTTTGAAGCTCACACACCTGCCTCAGGCACCCTGGGCAGGGGGACACCAGCCCAGCTGAGACACGAGGAGGGACAGCCACTGCTGCTCGTGGCCTCGCCGGCACAGCAGGGACAAGGACTCACCCTCTGGCCCTGGCAGGCAGTGGGTCTGGCACAGCACATGGCACAGCCACCTCAGCAGCAGAAACGGGGCTGCAGCTCCCCCCTGGAGCTCCAGAGACCCAGTGAGAGCACACAGGGGACATCACCAGGAGCACACCAGGGTGGCTGGTGCCGCTCTGCAGGTGCAAAATGACAGTGGGGAAAGGACCAGGCGGGGATCTGTCACAGGGTCTCGATGATCCTGGAGGTCATTTCCAGCCTAAATGATTCTGTGATTCTGAGTCTTCCTCTTGCTGCCTGGTCTTTTTCTAAGTCAAATGCTCCAGACTCTTCTGTTGTCTGAAATGTCCTTGGTGGTTTTTTGAAGGGTGGGTGAAGCCAGTCAAACGTTAGCTGCTCCTCCAGTGGCTGAAAGAAGCTGACAACCAGATTAATATTTTCTTTTCTTTGCTTCCTTCCTCCCACAGGTCAGCACCTCTTACTACCCCTCTCCAGGACCACTGGGGCCGCCGGCAGCCATCGTCACCCTTCCCCAGCTGCAGCACCACGGGCCAGCTTACCTGTACGTAAGGAAAATGGAATTGGGGGGGGGCGGGGTGTAATTTCATGTAGCCTCACCTGAGCTGGCTCCTGCCAGGCAGGAGGGGCAGACAGCCCAGAGCACAGCTTGGATCCAAATGCAGATCCCTGTAGGAATTTACCTGGCTGGTCTGAGCAGGGGGTGGCAGAGACCTCATATCACAACTGAGAACATCTTTGTGCCTCACTGTTATCTATGGAGAAACAGCTCTGCCTGTTTGTCAACCATACATTTTACTGCTTTTTTACGTGTAAAGGAACTAATTACTCCTTAAGTGCCTCTAGTTATTTATCCTGAAACCTTCATGGCCACTGGGGTTTTGAACAATCCAATTTCTGAAAACTTTCACAGAGTTAAAATTTGCAGATAACACCCTATGATGATTACATCAAGGTAAGATTCACCACCCTGGCAATTTAGTAAAGCATCTAACATAACAAGAGCTCCACAACACGCTGTTTACACAGCACTCAGCACGCCTGGTGCAGAGCCAGGCTGTGGGAATGCTGGTGCCCAGGGGTAGCACCCACAGCTCGGCGCTGTGTTGGCCCCACACACACCATCATCAGCCAGCCCAGGCTCCAGCACTTGATCCAAAGGACAAGAGATCTCCCAAGAGCTTACAATAACTTGCAGAGGGATGGTGTGAGAGCATCCCAGCAGCTGCCTGGTTTGCAGAGATGCAATGTCAGACCAGCCCCTGCACAGCCTCCCCCTGAGGCAGCCCCTGAACAGCCACGAGCTGCTGCAGAGAACGCCCTGAGCCCCCCTGGGCTGTGCCAGACCCCGAGGGAGCAGCCCCTCACAGGACTGGCCCAGCAGGTCAAACCTTCAGGTGCTTGTGCTGACCAACAGCGAGACAGAGAAACCCTTCTAAGAGTCCTGGGGTAGCCCCTGACTATCCAGACACCTCCCTCTGTTGTTTCTGGTTTGTAAAAAACACCTGATAATTGTGGTGTTGGGCTGTAAGTCATTGATTTTTGAAGCAGATCACATTCCCCTTGAAAAAAACAACAGCGCAATTAAATGTGTTACACTGGAGACAAATTCAAGTTATTTAAAGAACAGGTAGGGAAAAGTTTTGAAAAATACACCCTTTTCTTTTGCTGCTGTTTTGCTGTGTGCTCACGCCTGGGTCAGTGAGAAGAGCAAAGCTTCAGCCCTTGGTCCCAATCCCAGAGTCACAAAGAGAGGTCTAGGGGGGATTTCAAACTGATTTCTAGTCTGATTTCCTCACTACTGTGGAGCAGAGCCAAGTACCTCCTCCCACCTCCTGCTCTGTCCACTTCATTTTCCGTGGCCTCCAGTGGCAGCAGAGAAGGCTGTCATTTTGTTCCAACGAAGAAAAAAGAAAGTCCAAATACCCAAATTTCAAGTCAAGGAGAAGGAGGCAGGCAGGAAGGCAAGAGTGGTGCTCTTCCCTGGGCCTCCAACACCTCCTGCGGGCAAGCAGATCCAAGGCCTCTGGTTTCAAAGGCAGAATTGCCTGATGCTATCTTGAACACAGCACCATAACTGTGCTCTTTCAGGAGCTTTGCCTTAGGACAGGTACTTGTCAGGCCCTGATCGTGCTTCTGATGTGTGAGGTGCAGAGCTGCAGCTTCCTCCTCCCCAGCATTTGTCACCCTGGGCTGGCACTTCTGGGACAGAAATCATCCTCCTGAGCTCCTTTGTTTCCCTTTCCTGCTGGCTCTTTTATTCTTATCCCCTTTGGCCTGAGGTTACAGGCTCTTCCTCCCCTGCAAGTTCTCTCCACAAATGGCAGCACTGGCTGAAGAGGCTCTGGGCAAACAGCAGCTGCTGCCGCACAGCCAGCAGCATCAGCAGCATCAGCAGCATCAGCAGCATCAGCAGCATCAGCAACATCCCCAGCATCCCCACATCCCCCAGCACAGCTCAGCATCCCCACGTCCCCCAGCACAGCTCAGCATCCCCACATCCCCCAGCACAGCTGAGCCCCGGAGCCCCGGGCTGCTCCAGCCGCCCTGTGCGGGGGCAGCTCTGCCTCCCCTCATGCCCTCTCTCCCCAGGTGCGTGGCTCTCCACTCCTACGCGGCTCATGGACCAGACGAGCTGGAGCTGCAGAAGGGAGAAGGGGTCCGTGTCTTTGGCAAGGACCAGGACGGGTGGCTGCGGGGCATGTCCCTCGTCACCGGCAGAGTCGGCCTCTTCCCCAGCAACTACGTCGCTCCCCTCTTCAGGTCTGGAATTTCTTACGTGCAACAAAAATATGGAGAGGGGAGGGGATAACTCATAGAACTTGGGGTCTTCCTGTTTCCACGGCGTACCCGTGGCGAGGCACCCCCCAGAGCTGGCCGGGGTCCCTCGCCAGATGGGATGGCACCCGGCAGCTCCCGCCCCTCTTTTCCAACAGGAAATCCAGTCTCTCCGACTCGAAGATGCCTTCCCTGTACACCTCATGGACGCTGTCGACCTCCTCGCTGTCGTCCCAAGGGAGCATGTCGGAGAACGGCCCGAGGCAGAGCCGGGCCCTGCGGCCGGTGCTGCTGCCCGTGCCCGTCCCGGGCCCCGGCAGGGCGGGACCGGCCCCGCTGCGGCGCGGCCGCGGCAGCACCAGGAGGAGTAAGTGCTCGGGGGGCTCTGGGAGGGAGCACAGGGACACATCCCCAGCCGCACCAGCTGCTGGTCCCACACCGCTGCTTGGCCCCGATCCTGGCTGCTTTGGGAATTCCAGGGCGTTTGACTCGGCACGGAAAAATTCCTTGCAAAGCTTTGTGCAGAGCTCGGTGGTTACATTCTTCCCAAGGAGGCTGCAAGGTTTATCTTCGTCCCGTACACACTGTTTTGTAACACACTTGCAGGAGTGTTCGGGGAGCCAAGCGGCGTGTTCCCAGCTCTGCAGCAGAGCTGCTCCTGGAGGCAGCAGTGCCCTGGCGGGGGCCCCTGTCACTGGTTTTACACCCGGGATCGGCCCCGGTGCACTGCGGTGGGCGCGGGGAGCTACAGCCCCGCAGCATCCCGTGAGCGGGGCTGTTGGTGCGCGGCTGTAGCCGCTGCTCGCTCTGCACAACTTGAATTCCTTACTGAATTCCTTTCCATGGTCCTTGCTCCCCAGACGGATCCCTGCAGAGGCCAGGACAGGCAGGGACCCCCGTGCAGATCACCGGCTCCCTCAGGCGTCCCACGGCTGCGGGGCGACCTCAGCACTTCCAGCTTTACCCACACAGCAGCTCCCCACCGCTCAGCATCCCCCCCGGAGCTGGCGCGGACGAGGCAACGAGGCCAAACTTCTCCTATGAGGCTTCACCGGCGCTGCTGGTCAGGGGAGGGGAGAGCCGAAGCCCCTCCGTGTGCAGCTCGGTGATCCTGGACGCCAGAGACCCCCCGGTGAAGAGCGAGACTGCTCCAAAGCCGCCCGCGTCAGCCCCGCCGTCCATCCTGGTGAAACCAGAGACCTCCCGCAACAGCGCCGAGAAGGTACAGCCAGAACCCCCCGGGGCCCCAGAGCATCCCCTTGGAACCGGCAGCGCCAGCCAAAATAACCAGGCCCAAATCCCCCGAGGGCTTTGCTCCATCCTCACGGGCTGACACATGCATTAGGGAATTGGGTATTTGTGCTGCTGACTGAGCCCTGAAGAAAGGCAGGACGCTGCAGAGGCTCTGTCCCTGTCACCCAGTTCAGTCACAAGCAAATCTCGAGACTTTCTTGAGGTCATAAATAGGGCAAGAATCTGTGAGTTTGGGAGCAAATGCCACAGAACTAGTGTCAGGCAGAGCTTTGCAGAACTCCCCCATCTCCCTCATGTCACTCGGGCTGAGCCATTTGGAATGGGAATTTCCTTCCCTTCTGGCAGCCAGAGAGAAATTTCATAAAGGTAAAATCATTCTAGTGAAAATCCTAGAAAACTGCCCTAGTGACAGTTTCCCCTTCCCACAGTGCCCAAAG
Organism: Hylia prasina; assembly: GCA_013397195.1. Classification (NCBI taxonomy): domain Eukaryota; kingdom Metazoa; phylum Chordata; class Aves; order Passeriformes; family Sylviidae; genus Hylia; species Hylia prasina. Next base: position 69,709 of record VYXD01002179.1, on the reverse strand, counting down.
ACGTGCCCAAATCGCTCCACACTCCCCCGAAAGCCCAGCCAACCTCCGAGCTCCCGGGCAGCTCAGCATGTGCTGAGAGCGCCCACGGAGCAGCTCCTGGTGCTGCCTCCCGCTCCCAGACCAGCTCTCCTTGTTCTCCAGAGCTGCCAGCATTGCTGTGCTGGCCCCTGGGGCTCTCTTCCACCTGCCATCACCTGCACAGCACCCCGGGCTTCTCTGCAGGCATCCCGTACCCCCTCAGCTCATCTCCCCGGGTCTGCAGGGAGCAGTGGGGAGGGCGGGCAGGGTCCGCTCCCCCCGCTGACTCTGGCCCCCTTCTCTGCAGCAAGTGAAGACGGTGAGGTTCCAGAACCACAGCCCGCCGCCGCCCAAGCGGCACAGCCTGCAGCCCTCGCCGAGGCTGTCCCGCAGCAGGACAGAGCCCGAGGGGCTCCTGCCCGAGGCCCGCCTGGGCCCCGAGCTGCTGCTGCTGTACTCGCCGCGCCTGGGCTGCAGCCCCCTGCACCCGCGCCGGGCGCTGCACCCCAAGGCGCTGTCGCTGGACCTGTCGGGACAGCTGACCTTCCCCATCAAGAAGAGCTACAGCAGCATCTCTGCAAACTGACCGGGCACCCCGCGCCCGCCTTCCTCCCCGCTCCTGCTCCTCTCCCTCGGGCAGGGCGAGCGCCCGGCCCTGCCCCGCCGCTGCTCCGCTGCCCCCGCACCGCCTGCGAGCCCGGGGCTTGCAGAGAGCCGCGGGGACCCCCGGGACCCCTGCCCGGCGCTGCTCGAGCACGGGAGACGCGCCCGGGGTCTGTGTTCTCCGCGGAACTGACGCTGCCCAGGTCGCTGCCGGCGCTGCACAGGAGCAGCTGCACGGGAGGAAAGCTGCAGGTGTCAGGAGTTCCACTTGTTTTGGTCTCCTCAGGACTGCAGAAAAGCCAACAGAGATCAAACACTGGCACATTACCTGCCTGTCTCAGGATGAAGAAACCATAAATCAGAATCAGTCAGCTCCCGGCTGATGGTTCACACTGCCTTTGAGGGGAGGGGGTCACTCAGATTTTTTGTTAGGGTGGTTGCTTGCTTGCTTTTCTCATTGGTTTTAGCCCAGGAATTTTAACACAAAAGTCTAAAGGGTGATTTGGAGGGCAAAGAGCCAATGGAAAGGGCTTTGCCATCACTGCAGTCACCCAGGCTCTGCAGTGAGGGCACTGAATCTCCCTTCTCCTCATTGCTTGTTTTCCTCTGATCACCTGCCAGCTACCTCCTGCCCATGAGCTCCTTCCAGCGCCTTCCCACCACCCACCCACTCAGATGTGGCTATTGTAAATATCTTAAGTGGAATTCATGGGTTTCAGATGCATGAAACATTGTCTATGTAACAGAAAGCAAAATCGGAGTTCACCACGCCCCAGACCCTGCTCTGCCCCAGCAGCACCAGCTCGGGCTTCCAGCTTGCCCCAATCCAAGCATTCTCCCCTGAATCCCAGGGAAGCCAGCAGAGCTGTGCTGGATCACAGCTGTGCCTGTTCTCCATTAAACCTCTGCACAACAGATTTTGGTCTCCTGACCAGAACTGTTGGTTTTGTGCTCCCTCCAAAACATCCCATCCTCGGTTACCTGCATACAAGCCCAGGGAAGGAACTCCACTGCTCAACGGAGACTCTCCCTGGCACAGCCTCAGAGAAGGACGTTTTTTCCTCAAACTACACAAAGGGAATGGATAACTCTCTACACCACAGCCCCTGGACCTTCCCTCTTCCAGACTTTCTGTTTGTGGAGCAGGAAAGCTGGGTCTGCCTGTGGGGATTTTCTGTGGTACAGCAACCTCCAAGGCACGGGTCTGGTCTCCCTCTGTGCTCTCTGTCAGTATCCCAGCTCCTGCAGAAACACCCAACAAGCTGAAAGCGTGCTCTGTGCCCAGGTATAAAAGGTGGCAGCAGCTGCAGAAATGAGGGTGAGTCCAACTCAGCGAAGCCACCTCAGGGACAGCTGAGTGCCTCGGGGCAGACGGGCTGGTTCCGTGCTGAGGACTGCTGCGACCCGTTTAAAGCTGAACCAGAAAGCAGCTGGCTCTACCACTGAGGCACACCCACATAGCCCAGCACACTCAGAAATGAACAGTTGCACTCACTCCATCAGCCCCTCTCTCCCTCTGGGAACTAAGAATGGGAACACTGGCTCCAAAATGTTGTAGTTGGAAACACCAGAGCAGCCTGGGACTGTGTAAAACCACACACTTACCATTCTTAGGAGGTTTATTCATTCCCCAACAGTCACTGCAGTTAATCTGTGAAATGGCGTGTTTGAAGTGCAGTAACAGCTCAAGACTTTTCCCATTTTTTGTCATAAACTTCAGTATCTGTCCCATTTAAAAAGTAACATTTCCAAATATTCATGAAGTCAGTGTTTAGAAGCCCAGACTGTCCATGAAGCGATGAGGACTCGCCAGCAAAGCCCTGTAGGAATCCACAGGCTGATCACAGGCTGATCCCTTCATGTGTGCTCCCAGTGGGAAGCAGCCAGGGACCCCAGACTTGCTGGGTAACAGCACACCAGAGACCCCTCAGCGTCAGGCTGAGGAGCACTGTAAGGGTAATGAAGGGAGAAAAAGATCTATTTACACCAAAGTTAAAGACAAAACAGATCTGAAAGGCAGAAGGGTCAACAGTAGTTCCCTGATCCTTCACATGACCAAGCAGGGAGTTCCACTGCCTGCTTTCTGCACCAAGCCCAGGGAATACTCCAATGAAATGTTACAGCCAGGTCACCATCAGTGAGAAATCATAAATTACTATTTTTACATATATATCTTAGAAACAGTAGGATGTATAACCTTTCCTTAGTTGGTGATGGGTAGGAGGAATAAATCAAATATGCTTATTGTTCAGAGACACTTGTACAAATTCAGGGATGCTGAATATTTTTTCCATGACGTGAAGTTCATTTTTTAAAAGGTTTTTTCAATTCAAGGTACTATTTGGGAGAAAAGTCAATAAACAAGAAGAGATTAGTTTCCTGTTTTGTATTAATCCTCAAGCTATTTATTTTGTATTTCTGTAAAAAAAAGCAATGGTTTAAAGATATTTTAAGTTTTCAGAAGTTTATTCATCTAAGTTTATAGCACTAAGCTTAGCTCTGTAGCCTGTAGATAATTAAATTAATTGGGGCTGAATGGATTAGAGCCCCTCACGCACTGGAAGCACTGGGGAAAGCTTTGGCACCCACCGCGAGACACCAGCCCACGGCAGCTGCTGTGGCACCATTAAAACTTTTTGCATGAAAAAGCCCAAGAATGTTTATTTCACTTTCTTATTTCAGGTTTTGCCTGTTGGGAACAGATGGCAAGGGGAGGGGGGGGTTACCTGATTGCAGGTATGAAATGGAATGAAAAGTCCAGCCTGAGGCAGTACCCAGGAAAGAATAAACCATGATGAGACCTCAGACAACCAGTGTCAGAAGGACTTTGAGCCAGTACAGGTGACAGCACATGCTCCTTGCCTTGTGTCACAGCAGTTCCCAGCTGCCAGGGCCACCCCTCTCCCCCACGCAGGCAGCACCAGGCTCTCAGGTAAAGCCTTTGGCTGAAATCAGGTTTGGAGGGAGCTGAAGGCACCAGAGAAGCTGCACAGCTCTCTCGAGGAAGGAGTGGAATTCTAAGCCTGGCATCCAATTTTGTTTCTGAAGACCCTGCCCACAGCTGGACGGAAGGGTCTCCAGGGTAACTGTTTCTTTTCAAGAGAAGCCAAACACCAGAGGAAAATAATTTTATTAAATCCCTGTTTAAAAGAGCAGGGGCAACTCATATATGGTTGAACTCACGTTGGTTCGGGTGGGCTTTTTTTTTTTTACAGAACAAATTCTCCCCTTTATTTAATACAGATGCTTCAAAACATGAACATTCTCACTGCCAGTTACATGCCAGTTCAATGAACCAGGTAAACAATTGTGTCCCCAATGTCCCTTGTCAGGCCGTTCTCAGTGACACAGACGTGCCTCTGGGCCAGGTCGATGTGGAAGATGGCTTGTTCCAGGATAGGAGTTTTCCCTGCTTCCTCTTTGCCCAGGACTGGCACACGGCGGGGCCCAAGCACGGGATCATCAAACCTCATCAGCTTCACTTTGGAGAGATCTGTACAGGGAGAGCAGCTGGTCAGGCACACGGGCCACAGCAGGAACAGAGTTAACCACAGCAATGCTGAACCCTTGGAGCTCCCACACCTGCTCCAAGGAGATATATTCCCACGGGAATAACTGTCGTGTTCAGGTTTACACCAATACAGCAATGTCCTTCAGTGGTTACAGTGAGCTACCAACAGAAATGGGGATAAACCACACAGAAACACCAGCTCCTAACATCACATTCCAAGCACGGAATTTGCTTTGTCTGGCTCAGGACTGGTCTGAGTAACTGAACAGTTATTCCTCATTTTCTGAGGAATGAGCTGCAGAGACTGGGAGGAAGAGGAAGGTGAGAGTTGATTTCAATACAATTCCCTGTCAAAAGGCAGACTAATAAGACTGCTAAGCAGACCAAGCAGCCTGGGACCCTTCAGCTAAGCCTTCCTGCAAGTGCAGCCTGCCAGCTCTGTGCCCAACAGCACACTGACACCTTCTGGGAAGACAGGGAGGGAGTCCCTGTGTCATCTCACTGCTTCCAGCTGATCCCAAACCCCCAGCACCAGGAGCTGCTGATAGCTCACATCCCTGCACGCACAGGACACGTCCCACGTCCCGTCACACCCCCGTGTGCACCCCCTCAGCAGGTGGCACAGCTGTACACCTGCACTGGTGCCCACCTTTGATGCCTCTGTCCATCTTCATCAGGCGCCTGATGATGGTCTCCCTGCTGTCCCCCTGCCTGATGTCCATCTTGGTGGAGAAGTGGCCGTTGGAGGGCTGAGGGTTCACCAGAAACACGGACACGCCGGGCTGCGAGCAACAACACAGACCTTAAAGGAGAACCTGTGCACGTGAGCCCCCAGGAGAAACAGGAAACCAAACAAACATCTGCTATCAATAAACCTTCCAGAGGGACAAAATCCCTTTAGAACCTGCCTGGCCATGCTGGATACCAGCACTGCCCCAACTCTAAAATGCAGCCCAAAGTGTAACAAGGGTTTAAGACACATTTAGAGAAATTAATGGTATTTTTACTTTTAGAGTTAGAAATATTCATACATGATAAACATTCATGTCTGATCCAAGTTTTTTAACTGGCATATTTAAAAAAAACCCCAGACAAAAGTAGTTCAAGTTTTTTAATTAAGTTACTTCCAATATCTGAATTTCTTATTTTACCTCAGTTCTGAATATAGAAAATGGTCTTCCAGGACAGCAGTCCTCTTTGATTTTATCTTCTGCTTCAGAAGCAAACTTCACCTCAATGTGATCCAGCTGCAAAAGAAAAAATGGGGGAGGAGGGAATAAGCAGGAGTTTAATGGCTTTAGGGGGAACAGCAGAGGTTATAGCCCCATCAAACAGCTGGTCATGTAGGAAAGGGGAAAACAAACCTGCACTGACATAAAGCAACAGAAGCACACCTGAACCCACAAAATCTTGTTTGGAAGGGACCTCTGAGGGTCACCTACTCCCTGTGAGAGGTGCCCGAGGCCCCACAGTCAGGGCCTGAGGACAGAGACCCCAGAGACCCCCCAGCCCCTCTGGCTGCTCCCAGCAGTGTATCCCTGTTCTGAGGACACACTGCTCCCTCCCCCTGGCAGGGGACTTGGAGGATTTACAGATAGTTTACAGTAAAAGTTGCTGCCCGCTCTCAGCTTTGCTCTAACATGGGACAAGCCCAGTGAAGTCACTTGTTTCATACTGTACAGGTTACAGCCAGCTCTGCAACATATATAGTTTCTAATTCTTAAAAAAAATTGCATTTGATTTTGACTTTTGGTGTTGGGGTTGTTTGGTTTGGGTTTTTTAACACCACATGTCTGAGCTGTCCCCTCATTACCACGTGGCCTATTAAACTAAATTCTGCTTATCACAGGAAGCAGCACAACTGCTACCAGACTGGATGCCTCTTGCACAGCACAGTGTGAAGAGCCCTGGCCAGAGCTTCAAGGAGCTCCTTCTCATTTCTTCAGCTGGAAATTTGAGATACAGACTGGCTCAGAGAAAAATGCCTCTCAAAAGGGCCAGTCACTGTCACAGCTACAGCCAGTACTGAGGTGGAAACCAGCCCTGTTTTCTGGGACCATGTTTGTAGCACACCCCTACCCCTGTGCCAACAGATCTATATGCATATATTTGACAAATGGAAACTAAGTTGACAAAAAACTGTTACTTGAGCAATGCACACCCAGAAGTTAATGTGCAGAGGCTCAGAGCCTTAGGGAAGGCTGCTGCTATCCCAGTAAACGCCAAGTAGTAGGTGCCAAGTCTGTACCAACCTCCAGGGAATTTGTCAAATAGACAATGTTCTCCATGAGCACGGCACGCTCATCAAACTCCAGTTCAAGATCAAGGACACGAGACCCATTCTTCTCCAAGTTTTCCTGTGGGGGGGAGGTGGAAAAAGTATTAAAACCCTCTAAAGACTGCAAGTAAAGTGATGCTTCAAAATGGCAAACTATCCACATTAGTCATGAACAGAATAGGCTTGTAAATCCGAGAGCTCTCTGCTGGCACAACATTAACATCGGAGCAATAATTTTCTTGTAACAGGACTTCTTCTACAGGGAGCTGGTGACACTGATGGGAGGAGTAAGAGCAATTAGAACACATTTTTAATATAGAATTGAAAAGGTGTTTGACATTCACAGTTATTTAAATCCCTACTTAATGTGCAGGTTGAGAATTCACAAAATCAGTCAGCATTTCAGTGGTATTTCACAGCAGGAAACTCAGGCTTATGACCCAGTTTAAAATAAAGGACAAGCCCACAACACCTGGACGTGCTCACAGCGAGTTCTCTGCAGGGAAATAACAACCACTTTGTATGTTAACATAAAAGTAACTTAATTAGTCCAGAAAGCCAGCAGCAACAGTCACAAGAGACACAGTATTAAAGGCAGTATAAAAACCACACGATTTTTTTTTTTTTTTTTTTAACTAAAACAGAACTTCCTCTTTGGAGTTTAATCTGTCCCTGCCTGGCTCTCACACGCTGAGCCAGCTGTCTCCTTTGAAGCTCTGCTTTGTCAGCCTCAGCGTGGTTGTGGTTTCCTGGTTTCCTCATCAGTCTAATGTGAAAAATTCCCTTTTAACGTGGAACTGCTTCCCTTTGTAAATCACAGAGGTGCTCCTACATTTCAGCCCTCCTCTGATGAGTAGGAAGCACAAGCAGAAATGCTCCTTGTACCCTGGAACTGATGAATAATTGGTTTCAGAGAAAATCGCTGCTCAGGGGAGTCCGAGCTCAGATGTTTCCATGTCTCTGTGGGAAACAGGTTGCTGCCCTTTGGAAGCAAAAAGATGGATTTGAAGTAAGCCTCAGCTCCTTCGCCGCGTGCCCCAGGATCACTCACTGCTGCCAGACTAAAGACAGCAACGTTTCAGCCCTAACTCCCAGGACTGAGAGCTTGTCTGACCTTTCCCAGCTGGATCAGTGGATCTAACACATCCCTACTGTTCTTACAGACTTAGACAGGGAGCTCCAGAACTGCTCTGTGCTCTCTGCCCCTCTGAAGGCTTCCAAGCTCCCATGAAAACGAACAATCAGAACAACCCCACAGGCACAGCAAAGAACAGCTCCGCTTAGAAAACATGACAAATAAAAGACATCATGTGCATTTCAAAAATCAAGCTAAAGGAGAAAAACTAATTTTCTTTTAAGGAGAAAAACTAATTTTCTTTTAAGGAGAAAAAGTATTTTTTTTTAACACTCATTAAGATTTTTTCCATTACTGATCCCTCTCGACTTCTACAGATCATGAAAAGTCGTCAAAAAGGTTTTAAATTTTACACTGCAAACCCCACACACCCATCTTTTTAAAAAAATTAATTCTTTGCTTCTTGGCTTTCCCTAATTGCTGTATTGAATTTTCATCTGCAACAGCAAGCACAAGAAAGTTTCTTTAAATAAATGGAAGCCAAGATTTTCATAGGCTCAGGGAAAATAATGGCCTATCAGAATATTAAGTGATAAACATAAGAATTACACAAAATTACACAAAATTCCTAATTCCATTCAAGGCTCAGAACAGTCCGTTGTCTCCTCCCTTAAACATACTGCAATCAATTCTTAGCATCTAGTTTTTATGTCTCCAAAGCAACACTTGACTCACTTCAGCATGAAAAACTGGAGAAGTCAAATAGGATACATTTCAACTACAGGATGGATCCAGGTACGTTTGCAGTACAGATTTTATCACCCACGAAACACAGAAAGCACCAAGCCTCAACCAGATCCAGAGCTCACCTGGGCTAATTCACACAGAGACATTTTTATTATGCAGTTCTTCTAGAGAGGTAAAAGATGTTTATAAACAAACCCATGAAGATGCCAAATAAGCAAAGGGCAAGGGGGAGACACTGCATTCACAAAAACCTTTCTTGTCCCTCTGACACTTACCTTAACCATGGCAACAAAGGGCATCACCTTCTTCATATACTTCTTCAGCTCTGGCAAGGTACTCAGCTCACTGGCAATTACTTTATTATCTGGCAGCTGACCTCCACTGACCTAAACAGGGGATAACAAGCATTAAAAGAGAACAGCTATCATGAAAAACTTCCCTTCAATATCATATACCTTTCCTGCTTTCCCATAAATACCAGCAAGGTTTGTCAGCATCATTGATTCCACAGTTTTCTCATCCTTTTGAAACCCAAACAGCATCTAACACTAACACAGGAAAAAAGCTTATACAATGCCCAAGAACAAATTCCACAGGAGGAATATTGGTTTATCTCGCTGCCACAAGCTGGAATAGTCAGGACTCCCAAAACCATCAGTTACCCTGGTGTGTTCAAGCTGAGGATGGTTCATCAGGATCCCAAAATCCACTCTCAGCAGTTTCCCCATGTCAGAAGCATAGATCCTTCTGCTTTTTTAATATATTTCTTATGAGTGACGTTCCATTTCAAGCTATTTCTGGTGACACTGCTGAGTGGTATACACTTACTCAAGGACTAGAACAAAGCTTCTAAGCCCACTTGCAGAGTAAGGCAGCAGTAGTCTGTCAGTCAACCAAGTGTCCTCAAAAACATACTTGTAAAGAAGAATATTTAAAAGGTAACCACTTACAAATGGAAGAAACAGAGCACAGGCATGTTTTTACTCAGATTGTCAAAACCAATGAAATGCAACTGTGATATCAATGGCAGTCCTTGGGACATTTTCATTAAGCATCAAAACTCACTGGACAGTTGTCAAAGCACAAAGAAAATCTACTGAAGTAATTTGGTAATAAGGTACAGCTTATAAACTTTCTCCAGATGGAATATGAGCCCCCAAACAGCAGGCAAGCAGCTGGAGGGCAGAGGAGGGGACGGGCACCTGGAAGTGCTTGCGCAGGACGGACAGCGTGGTGTGCTGCCAGGGCGGGTAGTTCTTTGCCACGTAGATGGTGCAGTGAGAAGGCTTCTGGGAAGGCTCCTTGGTACCTTTCTGAGGAAATAAAAAACATCAGGAAGGAGTCGGTAGGCAACACAGACTTATCACACAAGCACACAAAGAGACGGGCTCACCTTTCCCTTGGCAGGCGCCATGTAGCTCTTGAGGCGGAGGCGGAGGTCGTGAGCTGCCTCCATCAGGTACTGAGAGGAGCGAATCAACACCTCGTCCACGGGCCCTGCTGCCGGCCACGAGGCACTCATGATGGAGTCAGCCTTGGGGCACAGCAGGACAGGAATGCACCCAGGTGAACACACGTCAGCTGGTGGGCTTCCAACCATTATAGCTTGGGAAAGAGTTCAGCCACTTTGGACCTCAGTGAGCACCCACCCTAACGCCCTAAAGGAGCGGGCACACAGCCAACAAGCACTGCGAGAGCGTTCAGGACTACACATGCAACCACAACTACCACATGGCTACAGAAGGCCACCTACAAGCAGAGGGCTTAAAAAACATCAAAACTAAGCTTTATGCAGAAGCGTTAGACTATTGCATTGTTCCACTTCATTTCAGATCACCTGTTCGTAAGCAGACACGATAGTGACTGGTATTAATGTTGCACATATCATCACACCAAGAGGCCAGCTCCCTGCAGTCACTGTCCCAGGGACAATAAGCCAGTACGGCTCCTTGGATTCTGACACATTTTTTCTACTTGTATGTGAATAATATTTGTAAGCCTGACACGGGTGTTACTGAAAACCATAAAAGCTGAGATCTGAATCAATGACAGAACTGAAATGTCAGTACCTTCCCCAGCAGGGACCAGATGTGCTCGCACAGGTGGGGGCAGATGGGAGCCAGCAGCAGAGTCTGCACCTCGATGAACTGGAACACCAGCTCCCTGTGCATGCCCTCGATGGCCAGCTCCCGGTACTTGTCTTTTGCTGCCTGGAACAACAACACCACAGCCATCAGCCCTCTGCTGCCAGAGAGAAACACCCAGAGTCACACACACACCTCTGGGCCCTAACACGCCTTCAGAACGTGAGCAGCTTGTCATAATCCATTACTGACTTCTAAGAACTGTATTTTCCTGAAGTACCCACCTGTGAATCTGCTAGTTGGCCATTGGATTTTTGCATTTATGTAGTACTTTAAAAAACTGTTTATTGGCACAAACATAAAAGACAAAAACATTCACAGCTGTGTATCCCAAATAACTTACATACAGATACTAATAAGGACTAAGAAAAAGGCAATGAATACAATCTATCATTACATGTAATTCAGCCTATTTAACCCTACTCCTGAGAATCTCAAAGCAGCCACATGAAGGAGCATGTGTAATTCATTAAATGGAGCAGCATGGCTTTGCAGACACTCTGGAGACATGGTTTTTGGAGGATATCAAAAAGCACTATGCTTCCAAACAATTTTGTTGATGCATTATCTGGATTTCTTACGAAGAGTCCTTTATAGCAAAAGATATAAAGAAAAGCAACACTCTTTTTAATGTCTTTTTTTTAACAGCTTTTTGCTCATATTAGATATCAGGACTATTTACAGAATTGCATTTTCTTTCCTCTGGATCTTTGTAAACTGACAAAAGCAGACCTCTACGATTCCACATTTATTCCTTTGAAGTACTCTTATTTCTTGACACAATTCTGATTCCAATTCAGCTGTATAATTAAGGATCAGAGACAGAAGGATCAAAAGGAATCCACAAAGTAACAAATACTGGGTGTCACTTTCTTACACCTCCTACCTGAAACTCAAAGAAGCCAGTTTTCAGAGCTTCCTTAAACATCATCTTCTCGTAATTTTCGTCTGTCTTCATAATGCCTGCATTAATCTCACTGGGGAGGGAAGTGACAGCATCAATCCCCCAGAGTCTGCCCCATGTAATGGCAACACTGTAAAACTGTCACCAATGCAGCCAAACCCCATAACCTATTCTGGAATGAGCTCAGTTTCATGGAATTCATTAATTTTTAGAAAAAAAAAAAAAATACAGGATTCCTCCTTGCAAGGAAAAATCTGGCCCAAACTGTATTATTAACCTTCGTACCATACCTGGCAAAGACTCTGTCATTGAAGGTGCTGGCTGGGCCACTCCTCAGGCTGTCTCTGTTTGCAATCATCTCCTTCACCCACTCCACCCACGTGTAGAGACGAAGAATACCAGCATCTGCCATGGCTTCCACAAAGTTGGCATCTTCAACAGTGTCTCCAGCATCAGCCAAGGCCAGGCGCATGCCTGAAGGAAGGGGATCAGTGCCACGGCTGGGTGCCACCAGCTGGCTGAACCCACCCGTGCCTCCTGCACCCCTGACAGCCCACCTCAGCTGGAGACAACAAACGCAAAGCCAGGTCACAAACTGCCTGGGCAGCCAGAGGTGCCTCAAAGGAGGCACTGCCCCTGGGAGAGGAACACTGCCCTCCTTGGGAAGGGGCCAGACAGACACCAGAACCAGGAGACCAGCAGAGTCACTGCCCAAAACACAGGAGGCACGGCAGGAGCATGGCACACACGGATACACAGGGCACACCCCGTGCACACCCCGTGCACACCAGCAGTGTGTCCTGTGCCCTGGTGCAGGAGCATGGCACACACATACACAGGGCACAACCATGTGCACACCCCGTGCACACCAGCAGTGTGTCCTGTGCTCTGGTGCAGGAGCATGGCACACATGGATACACAGGGCACAGCCATGTGCACACCAGCAGTGTGTCCTGTGCTCTGGTGCAGGAGCATGGCACACACACATACACAGGGCACAACCATGGCACACACAGATACACAGGGCACAACCATGCACACACCCCGTGCACACCAGCAGTGTGTCCTGTGCTCTGGTGCAGGAGCATGGCACACACGGATACACAGGGCACAACCATGGCACACCAGCAGTGTGTCCTGTGCTCTGGTCTCTTCAGATCAAGCAGGCTGCTTCTGGAGGGCTCAGCCCCAGGAGCAGCTCCTGGCTGAACCAGGTGTGCTAACACACATCCCAATCTTCCAAGGGGAGTTCAGCTTTTCAACAAGAACAGGTGGTAAGTGGCAGATTTATTGCCATTCAATACTCCAATAAACTCCTCTGAGAACAACTCATTTTAGTCATTTTGGCATAACTGGCAATCAGATGCAGGTCAGAATGCACTCACCATCTGCAGAAAACTTGTCAACAGCTTGAGTGAGGGTGAGGAAGTTGCCTGTTGATTTAGACATCTGAAAGAAAGATAAGAGTGTTTGTTTTCTCACACATCCCCTGTGTTGGTGGACAAGCAAGACAGACCCAGAAAGGGTTTCGGCAAACAATTTTCTCATGAATCACAGCAAAAAGCACTTTGGTAAATCTGAATGAGGTCTCACAGCAAAAGCAGACTCAACTCTGCATGCACTCAGTAACAAAATATAATCCCAGAAATTCCCTAAATTAAACTTAAATACTACTTTAAAACTGGCAGTTTTAAAAAAACAGCCCTGTAGTTAAAAAAAAAAAAACCTGTTTTAAAAGATCCTGTATTCATTTGTCAGGAAGGACTTCACTAGATTTTGTTTTGGGTTTTTTTGATTGATATCAGACAGTCTCCAAGGCTTAATTCCTGAGCTCAGGCACTTCTAATTCAATTCAGTGTCAGAACTTGCACATATTAGCAAGCTTTTGGCACAAACCTTTTCCTCTCACTGCACCTGCTCCAACACTCTAAAAAGCTAAACTTTAGTTAAATAAATAAATATTCTATATTACCCTAAAACTTAACAGAAATGCACTGACCTCTTCACTAAATTGGTGAGACTACACAAGAGCTGACTTAAGAGAAAGTGCTACATGGAATCACAGGCAAGGCAGGTTTTTACCTCTAATGAATGAAAAACTGGAGGGCACTAATGAAGAAATGTCGCTATTTCCCCTGCTTACACCCCAAGAAGTTGTTTCCAGCCTGGCCAGCAAATGCCTGTTTTGACAACACAAAAGGCACATCACACAAAACCTGGCCATACCTTTTCGGAATTGAGCAGCAGATGTCCATTGGCTCTCACAGCTACTGGCCACTTCTCTCTGTTTGAAGACAATACACAAATCTTTTGGCCAAGTAAATACATTTTCTCTTTTTAAAAAAGGAACAAACATTCTATGTTCCTGTTTGAGATGAGCACTTTAGGTGGAATCTTCAAAAAAAATACCTAAGGGTTGTCTTAAATATATGAAGGAGTGTCTCTGAAGATGAAAAGAACTACCATATAAAGGCTAAGGATTATCATTGCTGAAATGCAAGGTAGGGAGCAGTGCACCTGCAGTTACAGTTTATTTATGTCACCTTCCTCTGTTCAGATATTTTTATTTAAAGGTCAGTGATTGGCACTGCCCAAGAGCACACAGCAGTGCTGGGTCCACATCTCTACCCATGAAGGAAGGAGATATTAAATTACCATCTTTACTATACATCAGAAACCCAGTTCTTCTATATACAGTTTTAGACAACCTCTAAACCAAAGTCCAAGGGAATGCAAACGGTATCTTCACCATGAAAGCATCACACGACAGGCAAAGATTCTCTACCAGTCCTGCACAGTCCATGGGAATATATATGGCTCTTTTAACCATCCTTGAGAAGGAATTAAGGAGACAATAATAAAGTCAGAAATTCCAGTGCAGGAATACAACTAAACACTGGGAAATCCATAGGAAGAGATAATGCAGAAAAAGCAGGGGAAATAATGGTAAAAAACTCTTCCATTTCAGTAACTTCTATTACAGACATCTGTATCAAAGCTGCAATATGAAAGAATACATTTTCAACACAATTCTACATGCTGTACAGTCCACAGGCCATCAGCAAATGCAACAGAACTGCAAATTCTCCAGCTTTACCTGCAACACATCCCAACTTACCTTTGTTCTGACCATATAGCCACATGATTGTAGAGGTAGTAGGACAGGTGATTTGGAACAAGATCTTTGCCAGAAACTCTGAGATCCACAGGATACCAAAATTCAAACTCCTCCTTCAGCTTATCCAACTTTTCTTTTGGAATCTCAGTTTTAGGGAATGGAGCTGTCTTGAAGAAGATGTAATCCCAAACCTCTTTGCTCATTTGATGCGCCCTGCACAGAATCAGTCCCACATTGCACCGTCAGTAAAAGCTCCTCACACTCCACAGCACTTTCTGTACGGCAGCTTAAACCTGTTACTCCATTCTCACAGCACAGTCCATGTGATCAGCAAACAAGCACAGAGTGCCCAGGGCCTTTGCCTGAGTTCAGGGGAGTGAATCCAATGTCAGAAACAAATTCAGAACTGCTCAATCCATGCCCTGCTTAAACAGCCCTTTGAGATGTCCCAATAAAACAAAGACTCACATAAACAGAAAAAGTGATTAACAATTAAGCATAATCTTGAATATCCTGGAAACCTGATAATTTCTTTTCCAAATGTCACCATCCAAGCCTCTGCCCCACCTGTGACCTTAAGTGGACACTGAGAGCCCCTCACTGGTATGTCTTATGGGGCCAGTCCTTCTGGCTTCCCACAAGTCAACGAGCAGAAGGACAGGAGAGAACTGCTGCAGAGTTCAAGCTTGCCTCCTACATGGAAAATATTTCTGGTCTTTTCCCACTTTGAATGGAATGAACATTTAAAACTAACATTTATTGCGAGACACATCTTACCAATTACCAGAGGTAGCATTCACAATTTTGAAGGAAAATACTGATGAGATACAACTGATACCCACAGCTCTGTGGCCACTGGGCTGCACTAACACACATCCTTCTTGTTTCTACAGAGATTTTTATTCCTGGCTCCCAGAACTTCAGCTGAGTGCACCAGATACTGCACGCACTACAGATTAAATGTTTTCAGGCCAAAGTTTGCTATGTGTTAGCACCTGCTAAGGGGCTTTGACCTGTGCTATGCAGAGAAGAAAAGCATTCTGGACCCCAAATACTTCCAGTACACATTAAAACAACACCTCAGTTGATGGTCTGTACTACCAGTCCAGAATAAATCCTATAGGCACAGCTTTGCTGGTTTGGTCCTGGCAGTTCTTGTTCTATGCTTTAAATTCCTGTGCTGTGACTGGGCTGGTGTTTGGTGCCAAATTCAGTGTAACTGAAGATGACTGAAAGGATGGGCCATACACCCCTTTTCCGTCACACCACAGAGCATGTATCAGTAAAAAGCATTTTCCAAGGCTGCTAGATGTTATCTACTTGCATAGGAGAGCACTCTAATTGTACATGCTTAATTACATCAAATCTGTAATTCAGGGCCCAGGATGCTGACTTCAAAGCTTGTTTCTAGACATGACTTGCTCGTGCGTAGTTTCTCTGTAATTAAAGAGGTTTGAGCCCAAATGACAGCCTTGTCCAGTCTCAGAGGTATTTCTGTCTGTAAGAATCAGATTCTTTACTTTGAAAATGGTTTTCAGATTAGTTATAGCGTCAAGTAAGAAAAGTTTCCATTCCAATATGTAAACTACTCCAGAAATTAGTCCATAAACCACACAGAATTAGAGCAGATGACTCAAGGCACAATCTGAAGTGTTTTACCAACCCCAGACTGGAGCTGTACTATCTCATCTCTCTGATCCCTATCACCACACTTCAAAGGCCACTCCAACCAAGAGGTCACATGCCTCCTCCCCCTTGCTCTGAAGACTTCCACAGACAAGTTGTGGATAAAAGATGGTTCTGAGCTTCCAGGAGAGTGACAGTGACAAAAATCAAGAGCTAAATCCTGCTCTGTCTGTACACTGGAGCCTACAATTTATTGTGGTGCACAGCAGTCTCAGCAAGCAGATACCTGGAGCAGCCACTGAAACCAATTACCCAACAACCTGCCAAGGCCCATTTCAAGGCAAATGAAACAAGAATTGAAAAAGGTGATTTACTGTCCACAGAGTTCTTTCAGAGATGCTTTCAGAAGCATTTTTCTACTCTCTCTCTTTCTCTCACTGCCTATCACACTCCTCTCTTTCCTTATTGCCCCTCTGCAGACCTCTTCTAACTCAGCTCATGGTAGGTTAAGTTTAATGAAGATGCTTTTTACACACAAAAGCAAAGACTTGGCCTCCTTGGCAAGTCTTTCTGCAGAGCAATTCAGGAGATAAGCAAATCCAATTAAACAAGAGAACTTAATGGTTCACTCTCCTTACCTGATGCCCAGAGGAGATTCTCCCTGGCCCCTCAGGTTCCCTCCCTGTAGCAGGTGAGCCACAGTGTAATAGGCCATGTAGATAGTGGAGTCAGAGAGGGACTCTATCAGCCACTGCTCATCCCAGGGCAAGCGGGTCCCTGTGCAGGGAAGCTGTGTCAGGACCACCAGCACCACCTCTACCCACATGCACGACTCACAGGCACACATCAGCAGCTTATGAGTTTCAGTGGAACACATAAAAATACATATATATATATTAATACTCAAGTTTGTGCTTTTAAAAATATTTGGTTTAAAAATTAAATTATGCATATGAAGATTTTACTCAAGAGCAAACACTTTCTGATTTTCAATCTGCTTCCTGACACAGCTCAGCTCAAGAACATCTGCTTTGGGTTATAGTGCACTTCCAGCAGCTGTCCCATGTCAGGCCACACAAAACGAAGGCTAATCAGTATTGGAGGAGAAAACCCAAGAAATGGTGTAAGTTCCCTCTTCTGAGGTCCCTTCCAAATCAATGGCCCAGGCAAAAAGCTACCAAGATGCTGCACAGACTACCTGTAGTAGTGCAAATACTACCAGCCCCATGCACCTCCAACAAAGCACACCTCCTCTGGGATGCTGGGCCAAGATCCAAGTTGGACAGTGTTGTGCCCACACTTCCCTATACCACTGGGGATGTCATACAGCACTTAACCCTTCCAAATGAAATGAGGAGTCCCATCCTTATGAGGCACCAACTGAGAAAGGAATGTTTTGCCTACCTAAGCCATACGTCCTGGAGCAGGCATGTTCTTGCAGCCAACCTAAGGTGGCTTCGAAATTTCTCCTAGTCTCTTCACAGAACCTGTAAGAAAGTTCTTACTGCTTTTCAGCCCTCTCAGACCCCACCAAAGTGCAAAGTGCAAAGGCACTCTCCTTCACAGCCACATTCATAACTCACGTCTCCAGATGTTGCAAGCACTCTGACGCCTGTTTCTTCCAGTTCACTTCACCATAATCTAAATACCTGCAGTCAGGAGAGGTTTATTGTAATAAAGCAATCGAGAAGCAGTGGGCAATTGTACAGCTGGAGCAACTTTATAACTACAGCGTTGTTCCACTTACCACTGGTCACAAAGGGCCACGACACATTCATCAGCAGATCTCGATAAAACTTGTTTCTCAGGTTCCATATAAATCATGGCTTCACCCTAAGAGTTGGAAGGGCAATGAAAGCTGAGGTTTATGTACTTAGCAAAGTACTGAAAATCCTGACAACTTACTAAAAAGCATTCCCTCGATTCTAATTTGGTTTGCAGCCTTTACTGCATAGCTCTCACCATTGCACAGGCTCTGTGCCTCCGTGTTCCCTCGGGTAAATGAGGCAAGACTTGGCCCTGTACTTCTCTAAGGCACCAACTCACAGCACTTTGTAGGGAATGCATGAGGAAAAGGAGGACATAAGCACAAAATATTCCCCACTGGCTATGCCCCCTGATTGAAACAGCTCCTAGGAAACTCTGATGGACAGAGAGAGGGGGAAAGGCAAAGGAAAATGGGATGCTGAGCTTCAAATCTACTTGCACACATCATTCGTGCTGATGCATTATAATGTGGACATAACAATGGCATAACAACAAGGCAATAATGACTAAAATGCCTGATGCCTCTCCCACCTCCAGTCCTCATCAGGGAGTCTCATTAGAGGGATGCCACAATCACTGCTTGTTTACTGCTCTCAGTTATCTGAAAGAGAAGCCCAGCAATGGGGCATTTGCACATCACACATCCTCTTCACTGGTTGGAAAGAGACTTGACAGTTCAGGTCCTGCACTTCCAGTATCCTCCCAGCTACATTAAAGAATAAACTGCACCACCAGAACACGTCCTAGGGAGGGTGACAGAATAAGACAGGGAACAGGAGAACTCTAATACAGCTGCTCAGCCCACTCAGCCCAAGAACACCAGGTCCCTCTCTCTGCAGCGACCCAAAGCACCCTGAGCACTGCAGAACCACACCAGGGGCTTCTCTGGTGACTCAGCCCTGTGAAAAGAACAAAATGGACAATTCAGAAGCAGCTGTGTGCACACTGTCACACACCTTATCCAACATCAGCTTCTGAATGCGTTTCTTGACATCTTGAACTTTTTGTCCCTTGAATTCATCCACCAGCATCACCTGTAAAAGATGGGTCACAGGAGACAATTTTCTCAAAATTTAGTAGGAAATAGGTGCCATGGGTGTTCAAATCAACATAAGGAAGTAGCAGCTGCTGCAGTCTTTGACATGCAAAAACGTAACAGTACAGGTGTTGGCTTTTTTTCATTATGTGTAGTCATCTTTACCCCAAAACAGTCTGTACACGTGTCAGCATCCACATAGATAACAGATTGCAAAGAGTCAGAAATAAAAGCTATTGCTTGCTTTCAAAAGAACAGCTAAGAAATACACATGGTGAACTACTGAGGTAAAGACAGAAGAAAAAAAGAAAAAAAAAAACACAAAACAACCTGAAACAAACACCATAAAATAATTTTAAAAAACCAATCCCAAAAAACCAAAACAAAAAACCTGCAAACAATAACACTTTGCTCATTTCATATCAGTTTCCCTATCTATACTTGCAACAGAACAGATCAGCTCCCCAGGTGGTGATCACTCGTTCAGAAACCAGGTTATAATGCTCAGAGAACACAAGAATGTATGAGTGGAAACTTTCTCCAATTCTACATCACTCTTCCAACTGCAGAACCTTACTGCAGGAAGAGTCCAAATGAAAAGTCCTTTCGGACTTTTTGGGAAAAAAAAGGACACTGTCCCTCTTTCTTTTTTTTTTTTTTTTAAATTCTTTACCTGCCTTTTTCTTCTCCTAAGTTAAACTCACCAAGAAACCACTTACCACAATCTAGTATTACTTACTCCCTCATAGAATCCTTTCAGGTACACTCTCTCCTTGGCCTCTGCAAGCTTCTCTCTGTCATTCTGGCTCTGGATTTTGAGCTCGTCACAGACGAATGGAGCACAAAGGCTGCCATAGCCTGGCATCTCAATGATGGGCACCTGAGAATTAAGAAAGGGCTGTCAAACCCCTCCTGCACCCCACTGCTCACTCTGTGCACCCACGGCATCCAACACGAGTCACACAGGGCTTACAACAGATTGCTGCATTTCCACTCACAGCCCACAAGTCCTGGCAGCCCCCAGGGTGACTCCTGGGCTGCCCAGGGGTATCCTGTGACATGACAGCAGCCCGAGCTGCCCCAGGACTGGAGCTGGCATGGGAACCAAGGGTACTGCAGAACACTGGGCTTTACCTGTAACCTGCATTTTCTAATGAACACTGCCTCAGCCTCCAGGCTGCACTACCAGGGAGGGACTTCAGCTCTTTGCACTGGACTGACACCCTCCTAATATGGCCATGAGGGCACTAAGTTGTTATCAACCAACAGGTTATCGGTATAATGATACATTCCATTCCCAAAAACAATAATTCCCATAAAAATTGATACTTTCCTTTCTTTCTGAACTAATAGCATAGAATAACAAATCTTGGCTGCAACCCTTAACAGACCAAATGTTGTAACTACAGGAAAATATGAAAGCTTTGAGTTTTTCAGCTCTTTCAGCTGAGAAGGGCTTTAAACAGAAACTCTGGAAGAGGTAGCACAGCTCCTGGTTCATTTCTCATCAGTGAAAATAACATCCTGTGTGCTGTAGGTGGACTCGTCTGGGTGCACTCACCGGCTCAAATGGCAGGACCATTTCATCTCTGATGCCATACTTCACCCTCAATGCCTTGAAAGTAGGAAGAAAAAAAAAAGGAACAGATAGAAGTCCTCTAGATTTAAAAGTTTTAATCCATTCATAGTGTCTTTTTTGTACATAATGTTTTATTACAAATCAGACAAAGCCACTTCCCTGCCTTCTCACCGTTTCTGACAACTGAGCTCAATCCCCATCTCATTTCTAGGTGACTCTTTGCCATAATCGTCTGCATTTTTTAAAAGGGGAAAAACTGATATTGCTCTACCCTGAAATGAATGGATGAAAATTCAGTACCCAGGCAGACCTGTACAGATGCTGACATACTCCTGCAGTCAATAACTACCACTTTCAGTCTCACTTGAAATTCATAGAGAATCTTAATCTCATTTTTGGAAGTCATTTCCACAACAGGAATTCATTTCTGTTTCACTGATGCTCTTCTCTACCTTAACAGGCAGCACAAGTTACGTGATTCTAGTCCAAAACTCAGACCTGAAGTCTGAAAAAACCCCATCTGTCCTAGCCCAGTTGGTTTAAACTTCATTTATTTTTAACTGCTTTGATTTCAAGTTAGAGATAGCAAAATGCCAATTAAAGCGAGTTGCATTTTACCCACTGGATATTCACTTTTGACCCTCTTCACTAGGGAAAGGAAACAGAAACTATTCAGTTAACAGACTGACCTGCTTCTTTTTCAAGTCTCTCAGGGCTGCAAAGTCATCTGGAGAGTCAGAGGGAACACTTGTCACCACTCCAGTTCCTTGGCAAAGGAAAAGATAAACAGATGAAAGGATTAGTCCCCACATACTGAATGCCAGCGCCCATCCAACAGGCTCTGCTGCAGAATTACCTTTATCCTCCTTGATGGTGAGCATGGGCAGGGCATATATGACCTTGTAGGTGGTGAGGGGTGCTGAAAGTGCAGCACCAAGAATCTCCTGACAAGACAAAGGAGCAGCAAATCAGGGGCTTTCAGCCTAGCACAGTTAGCCCTCCTGGCTGATATTCTTCAAATTTTCTGGAAATTTTCCTGACACATTACAAATAAATTTTCATCTTAAAAAGAGAGAGACAAGGAGAAACTACATATGAAAACGTGATACTATTTGAAACAGAATATAGGTTATTTATTGGTAGAAAAGTCAAATACCAAATACCAAGAAACTTAAACTATTACTATGTAGAATTTGGAAAGCATAGGAAGCAGAAGGACAGTTTGCTTCCAAGTATCTGAAGTACAACAGCATCAAGGCAAAAATGGCTTAGGAAGCCAGTGTCAAAAGTGACATTAAACAAAGAAAGGAAAGCATATTGTCAAGATATTCACACACTGACAGGAGGCAGTTGAGATGTGGCAGCTGTCTTCTACATCACTAATTTGCTTGAATTCACATCTTGTCTACTAACAAAGGAAAAAAACCTGTATTTTCTACTTCATTCTTCAAAGCAAGATCAAGAAAGATGGTGACAAGTTGCAGTGAATGGAGATCAAGAGATGCAAACAGCTGAAGGTGCTCTGTACCAGGATGAATAAACACCACTGATGATACTTGCACAAAGCACACAAGTTAAGGACAGCAAACCCCAAAACCACTGACATTCACTACTCAGCTAAGAAAGCTTCATCCACACGCTGAAAATATCAGTACCAACAAAAGCCTTTTCCACATAACCCTTTCTAGCTATTACTTTTCCCCCTCCCATTCCATTCACTCTTCCCAGCAAGCAGAAAAGTGTTACTGAACACCATCCCCTCACCACATCACGCTGAGGGAACAGGAATGCATCTGTCCCCAGCTAAGCGCACCGGGTTATCCTCCCCGCAGCAGCTGTGGCTTGGCTGCCAAGGAAGGAAGCTGCCTGTCACTTGTGCTGCTTGCCACTGCAGATTTCAGCCACCCCAAAACCGCGTCAGCCTGGCACAGAGTCCCAGCAGGCCTGTGCCAGCGCAGCCCGAGCCCGGCGCGCGGGGCACTCACCTCTCCCATGAGCTCCTTGACCACGGGCACCACGCCGCAGTCCCTGCTGAAGCCCTGGTAGGACATGTTCCGCGCCGCGCGCTGCGTGCAGATGAAGATGTCCCCGCTGCCCGTCTCGAAGCCGATGTACTTCATGTCCGGGCGCAGCCAGCAGTTGGTCTGGCCAAACATGGTCTCTGGCCTGAGCGTGGCAGCCACCAGGAAGATGTTTTTTCCTCTCAAGCCACTGTGGGGAAAAAGTATTGGGTAAGTTACCAAAATAAAACCATTGGGTAAGTTACCAAAATAAAACCATTCCAGATCACGCAGAACAGGTTTTTAAACTAACATCGACTTTCAAGCGATGTTTCCCAAGAGACAAAAGTGGGTCATTAATTCATTGTAGGTTTTCCATTTTCTTTCCTTTTTTTTTTTTTTTTAATTCCGTCTTGAGTTCCATGCAGACACAGTGAATAGAGCACCTCAAAATTCCGATCAGGTCTTCGAAGTGATGGAAAAAAACAGGTGAAATTAAATGCTGCCTCAGGCGAAACAGACTGTTAATTCAATGGTCAGTTCTGGCCAGGAGACAGAGCCCATCTGCCACTAAAAGTCAAGACAAGACCTACCTCAATTTTGCAGGGTAAGGATCCAACACCTTCATTTTTATCAGCGTGTATTCTTGAGGCCCAACACCCTACAATTCCCACAAACAGTGCAACAATCAATAAATGAAACTCACTTGAGCAGGAAAGAAAATAAATCCTGTTCTGTAGGAACCTAATCCAAACACTATTGAAGGTACTGATGCTTTCCTCAGAGTAAATCCTATTTCCATTTAAATGAAAGGCTGTTCACTAAAAAGCAGACTGCAGAGAGGTTATACTGTATTCCTGCAGCCAAAAACTTACTTGTCACAGACACCGTCTCAGCAACACCTAAGTTAACAACAGTTTCCTTATTTAATTTCAACAGATAATAACACAATGAAGTGATGCTGCTGGCACAGATTGCCAAACGATCACAGAAACCAGCTACAAAGCAAAACACTATCCATAGTTCCAGACAAATCTGCTCAAGAGAGGACTTAATTCAATTTTCACATGCACTGACAGTTGAGAGCCAGTGACTCTGCACATCCAAACTATGTTTTGCTCCAAGATACAATTTACTTTCTATTCAGTATTTAAGATCATAAGCAATGCATGAAAGTATCAAGTAAAAATATTACCTCTCCTGTTTGCCTGTCATGATCCATGCAAGGCTGTCCATCTTTAGGAGAATAAATTGTGTATCTAGAAAAAGGTGTACTTTCATTTAGCAGTGAGTAAAATAGTGTATAGAACAAGAAGAAATAGAGCTCTCTGGGAAAAAAGACCCCTTAATGGTATTTTCAAATTTTGTGTGGATCTGTTTCCATCAGTACCAATGTTCAGTTTTCACAAGAGCTTTCAGAATTGACCTTTTTTTTGCTTGGAATTGGTACCGATGAAAAAACTAAACCTGGAATACAAATCTCACATGCTTTGTTGGCACAACAGCTGCACTTCACCACGTCAGGCAGAGCACCAGCAATGAAGGATTCTGCTTTCATGTCAGTTAAAAGCACACTCTAGAGATGTGCCACGGGGCTCTGCCTTTGGTACAGCTGAGCTTACCCACATTCCCAAAAACTCAGAGCTGAGTGGCAGCTTACCGTTTGCCAAACTTAATCTTATTTCTTTCCTTTAGTGTAAGGAATTGCCAACGCACAAAGGAATCATAATAGGGATTGACATTTGTTGTAATGAAGGAACGCCTCCAGTCCACCTGAAAATGGGCAAGAGGCAAGTAAGGTAAGCACAATCAAGAAATCAAAGGAATCTCATAATATCATAACTATTATTTTAGAAACAAAATGAGCTTTCTCTCCAAAAAGACAATGCAAGTATGTATCCCATAAAGGGTGTAAGCTTAAAACACCTGTGCCTGCTCTCTCAGAGCAGAGATGTCCACTGACTGAGGAATTTAGAGGTTTTGCAGCAGTTTTAACCAACCACTCAAGCTGAATTTCAGCACTGCCTTGTTTTATCATCTTTATTTCTCTTCATTTTGAAAAATCTCTTGTCAGCAGGACAAGTACTTTTAGGAAGAAGAATGATGTGATGTGAAATAGAACTGCTGTCAATACTGACTACAGACAAGTTAGCTCACATGGGAACCATAGGTCATAATGTCTTTATTGGACTCATTTCCAGCTGTGACCACTGTACGGGGTACAAGCTCTATATAAGAAAGCACTTAATTATCACCCAATACCATTACGAAGTTAATTGACTAATTCTATAAATATCAGAAACATTCCTGGAATTATGGTGGTCCTATGCAGAAAATCTCAAGGAGAAGCAGCACATTCACCAACACAGTAACAATACAGGTATGGCTGCCTGTGTAACTGAGGTTAGGAGCACCCAGAGTCACCTTCAATCCCATGCTCTTCAGATCCTGGACAGCAAGGGGAGGGAAATAATCCAGCCAGTGCTCAGCTTCAGAAAAACTGACCACTTCTTCATCCGACAGACCCAAAGACTTCATGATCCCCCACTGGTATTTGGAAGTGCCAGTTTTGGCAGCAGCCTTGCTCTGAAAGAACAACTGGGATTAGGAAGAAGCCACGGTCTTGTAACAAGAGCATTTGCCTGTGTTAATGCTATGGTTTCTGATTCCAGATACACAATTTAATACAAATATTCTCACACCCTCCCTCTAACAGTGAGGATAATTGATTAGAGTTTCCATTCTACACCCTGTATTCACAAGTCTCCATTCTACCATACCTTGTATTCCCTGCTCATTCCCTAACCCTCCTCTTCCCAAATGTTCCACGCCAATGTCCAAAACACGTGCAGAGGCTGTGCCACAACAGCCTGGCACAGAATTGCCTGCTGTCGAGGCCCTGCTCAAATCCGTGGGGTTTTTGCACTATGGGAAGGTGGATAGCCCTACACCCCTGTAACAAAAACCTTTGCTGCTGCCACTTTGCTCATGGCACTTTTCCCAGCTGCTGTCCCTCGAGAATCTCCTGTCTCTCCCCAGCAGTGACCCAGGCAAGGTCACACCTTCTGTCCTGTAGAGCAGCCAGTACCCCAAACCCAGCAGTTCTGGTGGGACAATCTCTGATCTGTGTTTTCTCAGAAAACCATTAGGCAGTGCATCAGCTTACCAATAAGGGTTCATGCATTAACATGGCATCCCTAGAACCATGCACTTAATACATTTTTTAAAGTCTACTTTAAAGGTAACTCAGTTGCCTTGGAAAAAAACAAAAATCTTTCTGTTGAGGTTTCTGTGAGCCCAAAGGAGGAAGTCTACAATGTGCACACTGAAGTTTTGAAAGCACAGCTCCCAGTCCAGGAAGGCTTGGTTTAAACATTACCTTTTTGCCTTTTGCTTTGTCTTTGATGATAATTTCTTCCTCTTTTTTACCAGAATTTTCTTCCTCTTCCTCCTCCTCATCGGGAAATTCCGGTGGGCAACCATACAATTCCATTTCTCTTTTCAGTTTATCTGCACAAGCCTGAACAGAGTTATTGGGAGTGTGTCAGCCAGGGCACCAGCTGCAATCACAGCCAAGGAGTGGGTTTTACTGGTAACATTTTGCATTCCACG
The DNA here is from genome assembly GCA_013397195.1 of Hylia prasina. Classification (NCBI taxonomy): domain Eukaryota; kingdom Metazoa; phylum Chordata; class Aves; order Passeriformes; family Sylviidae; genus Hylia; species Hylia prasina. The sequence goes on along the minus strand of VYXD01002179.1, from coordinate 43,691 downwards.
CTTTAAACTTTTTCTGGACCTTGCATTAACATCTAGGAGATCCTGCCACTTCCAGAACACCTTCCAGGACAGGAAGGGGTTTACTGTAAGGAATTTCTTGCAAAGGAAAATATACAACAGGTAAAATTTAGTTTTCCAACACTTTATCTTCTAAAGTAATACTATAGCTCAGGCACAACACGACTATTACAAATTCAGGTTCCAAATCACACTGTCTTGGTGAGTTTTTAAATAAACTACAGTGATGTTGGAGACGGACAGTAAGCAAGGCTCCAAGCATCCTCAGGGATAAAAACCCCACCAGAAACAACCCCCAGCAACTGCAAAACTCTCACCTTGATGGGCATCCCCGTGCAGTGCAGCCCAAAGGGAAACAGGCAGCTCCTCCCCTTCAGCCTCTGGTACCCGACTGCGAACTACAGACAGGGAAAAGAGAACCCTGGAACGGCCCAGGCTGAGGCAGCACCTGCTCACACGCAGGTGTGACTCCTTCCCCAGCACGCAGCCACTGGCAGGTGACACAGCTGGGGAGGAGCTCTGGCAGTGGAAGCAGAGCTTGTTTCCAGGCCTGGCCTGTGGCGTGCCAGGCTCCCAGGCTGCCTCCACCAGAGACCAAGGGGCACAAGAGCTGCTGTGGCATCCTGCCCAGTCGCACCACAGAGCACAGCAAGCACAAACAAAAGGGACAGATCTCTCGTGAAGCTCGAGCCATTCAGCAGCATCTCCGAAAAATCTCACTTCAAAGAGCAAACAAGGGAAACACCTGCAGCCCCATCTCATCAAATTCAAAATTACATGAATGGAATTTCCCTTCAGCTAGCAGTACTTCTACTGAAAATGTGGGAAAAAAAGGAAAGTTTAATAAGTCATTACTAAAGCTACAAAGGAACTGACATGGCATCCTGTTAGCACAAAACTGAAGTACAGAATCAGCATGTGTTCTAGAGTAGTATTTAAAGGTATCAGCAAAGGAGAATTTTTACCTCACATTTAGATAAGGAAAATGTGTGTCCCAGGTGAAGGCGGCCATTCATGTAGGGGTAAGGAAAGGTAACAAAGTACTTCCCTTTGCTGAGAAGAAAGTCAAAGAATTAAAACACATAATTAGCTTTGTAAATGACCATCAGACAATATACGAGCAAAACAAATAACTTTCAGCTATTATCAGCCCACAGTGACATTTAAATATTTTCCTCGCCAGTAACATGAGTCTTTGATTTTAAAGAGCTGATACACTAACAGGTTTTATCATCTTAAAAAATAAACACGAAAGAAAAAACCCACAGAGGACTGACATCACACAGAAACATTGAAATGACATAACATGTTCCCAAAGGTAACGAATTCTAATCCTGCTTCTGTAAATTAATTACAGCAAAGGCTTAAAGTCATTTATTTCATCTCCCACTGTGTGAGTTCAGATTTTAAGGGCACACTGCAAGCAACCCCTCCTTTCACAGGGATACATTATTGCACCTTTGAAACAGGGTGTTTCAAAGACTTATTTTATTGTTGGAACCGGAGCTCTCAAAGCAGCTAAGAAAATATTTACACTTAGGACACTGAATTTCTACTTTTACCTTTGCACTCTACTTCACACCTTGTCTCTTCCCTTCACACACTGCCTCAATCCATTAACATGCATGAATAAAGACCAAGTCATTTGTTTGTTTGCAAAATCTACAATTTAAGAACCTGCCACCTGTTACAGCACTTCAGTTATTATCTCGGTTTGGTCTGATTTTCCCACACACCAAATATTAACCTCATACTGCCAAGGTCACTGCTTTTCCAGTCAGAGACCTTCCCACGGGATTAATGCTGTTCCCCCAGGCAGCCTCTCCACACCTGTGAAGAGCACACACCCCACCAAATCCAAAGGAACTGTGCTTCCAAGCATGCTATGCATTCCCAGAGAATAAACGAGTTTCTCAGGGTTTACTCTGGAGCAGAAATAAAAGCAAGAGTCCTATGGTCTCCCCCAGCAGTGCAGAGCACTCTCTGCACCTGTGAAAGGCTCCTCCTCCCCACAGCCGGGGCCTCACCTTCTCCCATTTCCACAAAAGTACAAGAGGCTGCTCTAGAGCAGGACGGGATTTTGGGCAACACTGTTGTTCTCTGGGAGGCACAGCAGCACACACCTTCCCTCAGTGTGAAACCTCCCGAGTGGTGAGGGCTCAGGCATCACACTCAGGAACCTCCTCCGTGTCAGAGAGCACAAGCCACCAAAGACAACCTGGTTCTAAGGCCACAGAGGGTACTGACACTGCCAGGGAACAAAAAAGCTCCTCTCATCCCACTGGAACTCAGCCACACACGTACTCAGCTGCTTTATGTCATCAGCTACAGAAATGTCAACAACGTGTGAGCAAGTCCCTCTAGCTGAGCCATAAATACTGCTCATTACAGAGCACCCACTTTTTCCCCCCACCCGACTTTGAATGAAAAGACATTTCAAGCAGTAAAAAAACTAGTACAAATACCTTCTCTGGTCCTTCCTGTCCGCAGCATTGACCTCAAACACTCGATCACGCTCCCACTTCTGCTGGACCTCTCTTTCAATCTTCTTCAGGAAATCCACTTTCGCTGTTCCTTTACGCTCCTGTTCAGCAGAGAAAGGAAAAGAAGTCTGGCTGAACAGGGTAAGAAATCACAGAAGTGTAACCTATCACAGACCACTCCTCTCTCTGCACAACACCTCTCAGCAGCGCAGCAGATGACCCTGCAGGCTGTACCCCCAGATCCACCCTCCTCAAACCCGGCCCAAGAGCTGCACCCAAAGCGGCAACAGCCGCCTTCCAGGGCAAGGGACTCTGCAGCGGCCAACACACACACGCACTGGCCATCGTGCCCAAACAGAACAAACTCAGAGAGGTCTGAACTGGGCAGACGGAAGAGGATATAAATCGTAAGTGAAAACACCCATAGAATTCTGGTTTTGTTCCAGATTCTCCATAAACCCACGTGATCCATCCTCCTCTTGACATACATAAAGTGGGAACAGCACTCCCTACGCCAGGTGGAGGGCCTGGTAATAACTCTAACTTTAGTTCAAGGAGTTCGTCAGGTAAAGCATTCCAAGCGATTTTAATTAAATCAGCATTCAGTAGCCCTTCTCCTCATTCTTTTATCACATAACCTATGGCAAGTATTAAAGGATCTTATTCTTCCAGCATACAACACACAGGAATTGTTAAAGGACACACGCAATACAGACACACGCATTCTACACTCATAAAGGTTGAAGATTTAGCTTTTCCCATCAAAACCAAGATACTCCTAAGAGCTTTACAGCAAGGGGCAGCAGCCGCCGGGCAAAGGCCCCGCGCACGCCGCTACGAAACCCTCTTCCCGGAGACCGCGGCGCCGAAGAGTGACCCTGAGGAGACGGTGAGAAACCCCAGGGGACGCCACGAGCCCCCGAAGAGCCCTAAAGCCAAACGCCCCGGCCTTCCTCCTAAACTCACCGCCATATTGCCGCGCCTGACGGGGTCCGCACGGGCCGTGCCAACGGCGGGAGCGGCCGGGGGAGCCCAGGCCGTACCAAGGCAGGGGGCGGGGGCAAACCGGGCCCTTTTTAGCGTGAAGGGAGGAGAGAGCAGGAGGACGGGAGGGGAGAGCGAACGGAGCGATGGCTGCGGCCCCTTGTGCCGGCTGGAGGGGGGAAATGAGCCCGGCGTGCCCGGCCGAGGAGTGCGCCCGCCGGCACGCCGTCCCTTTAAGAGGACCCCCCCAAAATGTCGCCGCAGGTTCATGTGCTCGCTCTACCGAACTTGCTGGTTCTCCCTGACCCTGGGCTCGGGCTCTGGGCGGCTGCCATTGGTTGGCAGCGCGGAGCGGCACCTTATGATTGGTGCTGGCGGTGCGGCCCCGCCCCGGCCGTGCCC
>VYXD01002179.1:11251-39082 GCA_013397195.1 Hylia prasina | reverse complement strand
AGGCTGCGCTGCGGGCGGTGCCGGGCAGGTCGCGGCGATGGCGGCGGTGTATCTGTGAGCGGGCGGCGCGGGGCCACCATGATCATCGAGAGCGTAGACGCGCTCAAGTCCTGGCTGGCCAAGCTGCTGGAGNAGTCTGATGAAGAGCAACTGGAGAGACTCAGCCTGGAGAAAAGGAGGCTCAGGGGGGACCTTGTGGCTCTGCACAGCTCCCTGACAGGAGGGGACAGCCGGGGGGGGCGGGCTCTGCTCCCAGGGAACAGGGACAGGAGCAGAGGGAACGGCCTTAGGCCGGGCCAGGGGATGCTCAGGGAGGACATCAGTAGGAATTTCCCCATGGAAAGGGTGCTCAGGCCTTGGCACGGGCTGCCCAGGGAGTCCCCATCCCTGCAGGTGTCCAGGGAAGGACAGGACATGGCACTCAGTGCTCTGGGCTGGGTGACGAGGTGGGGATCAGGCACAGATTGGATTTGGTGGTCTGAGAGCTCTTTTCCAAACTCTGTGATTCTGTGTGCTCCCAAGTGCTGCCCCAACTGTGCTATCAACTTCAGTCCCAGCGCTGTCATCTCAGAGCAGAGCCAGGGGCTGCTGCAGGAGCTGGCAAAACCTGGAATAACATTGAAACTGTGGGAACTCTGCATTTACATCCTGCTGCTGCTTACAGTGGGAGTGGGATGGAGTCAGCATGAATCCAGGTCGTGTTGTGCATTTTATGAGAACTGAGAACTCATCCTGGCTGCAAAGGGGTGCTGGATTTGTGCTGGTCCTAAGCTCTGTGGTGCCTGAACACAGCTGGTGCTGGTGACAGTGAGGGGTCGGTGGGTCTCATCAGGGGAAGCTGCTCATCAATGCCTGGCCAGGCTTAGGTCTCCCATGAAGTACAACCGAGGCCTGTGGGACGAGTTTTTGAAAGGCTTTTGGTCTGCTCAGTTGCCGTCATTAAGTATTAGGCTTTCAGAAGTTCTTCACAACTTTTTTTTTCCCTTGTTACAGTCACGAGTTTCTCTGGTTTTTGGTCAAGCCTCGCTGAAAGTCTCTAGACTGGAGCATGACTCCTGCTCCTGCATTTCAACTGCAGTTGTTCCTTGGGCATTTGAGCTGCACTTGTGGAATGTGGGGCAGAGAATCAAGGAGTTGGCCAGTGGGCCCTGACAGCCAGGAACTCTGCAGTGGCACTAGAGTGGCAATAAAGACCAGCTCACCTGCAGGAATGCACTCACCTCGTGTGCTCCTGTACTGCATAATGGGATGGGGTGCTGGGAGGGACTGACATGGAGGAAGGAAAGGTAATGGTTGTGAAGTGAAGGATCGTTTCCTTTGAAATTGAGGATTTATAGTCAGTGGGTCCCAGTACATCACACACAGTGAATGCATCACATACAGGTTATTTCTCTCTGTGTGTAAGAATTGTAAAATCTGTCAATTTGTGGTTTCTTTGTTCTTAATTGCTCCATTTACCCTGGCTTTCGATGGAGGTTGGATGTTGTTGGAGGCTATATGAGAGCAGAGATGCTTGATTGCAGCTCACTTAGGATTTTTATTTCTATTGCCAGTTGCTCTCTGCTTGGCTTTTTGCCTTTTGCTTGTTTTCTGGATCTTTTCCTTAGTTGACATTATTTTCTTGTATATATACTTTAGAATTTTTATTTCTATTTCCAGAGTTACTGTTCTCAGAAAATACACAATCTCCTCTTTAAATGTTAATTAAAAGAAAATCTTCTGAGTATTTTAGGTTTCTGTCCCCACCTGATGTCTGGCATCTGCACCTTCTGAGAGGCCAACAAGGAGCTGTCACTTAATCACCCCGTTACTGTGTTTTGTACCTGGAGTGTTCCTGGCAGCTGAATAACAGAATCTAAAGGAATATGCAGTTTAAAGATTAGTGGTGAAGTATCACTGCACAAAGTTGGTGTCTTTGGTCTTTGTGGAGCCAGACATGGGTGTGTGAGGAGAGAACCTGGGTCAGTAATTGCTCCCCTTTAGGTGTTCTACCTGGGTTAAAAGGTTACTGTAAACATGGCATGGAAGTGTCCTTGAGGAGGAAACCCCAGCACATCAGGACAGTCACTGAAGCTGTGCAGAGCATATCTGTGTGTGTGTTGAAAACGGACCTCTGTGGTGTTTTCTGAACTCCTTTATAACAGCATTCTAATTTTTAAACACAGTTCAATCCTTCTCAGTCCCTGTGCAGTGCCTTCCCTGGCCCGTGCCCTGCTGTGCCTGTAGAGCATTCGAGGAGTGCTTGCTGGGCCGGGAGTGCTTGCTGAGCTGCCCACAAGTGGCTCTGTCTGGGCAAAAGAAAGGTGGTTTTCCCTCAGCAGAGCTCAGGAAGAGCAGAGAAGGCACCTTTGCCAGGTGCAGTTGGGGGCTTCACAAGGCAACTAAGATGTTGTGCTGTGGTTGCATAAGCCCTTTGCTGGCTCGGTGGCCCCGTGCAGCTGTGCTGGTGCTGGGTGTGAGCCTGCAGCCCGGGGGTGCTGCAGGAGCTCTTGGGGGCTCTCCAGGGACTGTGCCCCAGGGTCGGCATCCTGCAGCAGCCAAGCACAGTTCTCTGTCTCTTGCTAGATGTGACGCAGACCCCTCAGCCTTGGCCAACTATGTCGTGGCGTTAGTCAAGAAGGACAAGCCCGAGAAGGAGCTGAAAGCTTTCTGTGCTGACCAGCTGGATGTGTTCCTGCAGAAAGGTGTGGTGACCACGGCTGTCTCGGGGCTTTAGCTCTTGGCGGGAGGAGGGAGGGTCATGCACCATTACTGCCTTCAAAATCTTTCTTGGTAGCCGTGAATATTTCCTAGAGTTTGAAGAAATAAAGATCTTGTGATTAAAAACATAATAATCGTAAGATGAAGTAGTATAACTGGACTTTTCACAGTGGGTGGGAGGAAATGGCCTTAAATAAAAGGAATTTAATTTAAATATAATTTAAATTGTCAGTCATGTTGCCAGAAGCTTCTCTGACAGGTGTTCACTAACTTTTGAAAACCTGATCCATGTTAATCCTTCAGATTGCTGGGGAGCTTCACACGTGGCAAGTTGCTTCATAGTCAAGGGTTTAAACACCTGAAAGTCTGAAACTCACTGGGAAGGTTATTGTGCATCTCCTGTGATGTTGAACTGCTGATGAGGGTATTGAGAATTATTTGGTCTCATAAAAATGGCCCTAAAGAGGCTGCTGAGTGTAGCTGATGGAACTTGTGGATAGCTGTGGACTTGTCCCTTGTTCACAGGTGCCAGTCATGCTTGCCCCTTAGAACAGGAGAAGTCTCTGTTGCTGTCTGTGATAAACCTGAGGAATTTCTTCCTCTAAAGGAACAGCCTCAAGTGCCACAAATGTAATTCCAGCTCCTTCGGTGGAGCTAGTGCTCATTAATCTGAGGTGCTGCTGCAGCAAGCTGTTTGTTTTCAGGGTCTTCTCTGGTAAATGTAAGCATGCACTTAAATGCATATGTAACAGTATTTTCTTGTGTTCTATGTCCTCAGAAACTTCAGGGTTTGTAGATAAACTTTTTGAAAGTTTATACACCAAGAGTTACCTTCCTTCTGCTGAGCCCACAAAGGCAGAGGCAAAGCCTGCAGGGCAAGAGAAAGAAGAAGTCAAGGAGGAGGTAATGTTATTTATTCTGCCTGCCTTTCATTTTCAAATTAGCTCTCCTACATTTGTGAGACAAAACATTACAGAAAAATATACTCTATTGTGACTAATGGTCTCTGTGTCCAAAGAGCCATGGAAGGTGACTATTCAGAACATTTTACATCCCTTTGCAGAATCTACCTTGGATCAAGCACTCAGAAATCCTGTTAACAGCTCTGGCAATACCAGTGGATAATTACTTGGGAGGGTTTGAGAGGGAGAAGCAGCAAAAATATTCCAAAACAATGCCAATTTTGTATATTCTGTGAGGAATGAAAATTACTTAAAATGTTTTCTGTGATGCTTAAAGTCATTGAAATATGTCAGCCTCTGTATTGGAATAATTACTTTAGAAAGTCTGCGGGTTTTTTGCCAGCAGTTTTCTCTTTTACCTTGATTTTAAGTTCTGTTGGAAAAATTGAAAGCAATCAAATTTTTGAGAGAAGGTGACAAGTAATTGCAGAAATTGTCAGTCAGCCAAAGCCAGGTCAGCCAAAACAAATGCAGGTCCTGGTGGGGGCAAAGGAGGAGGTTTTGGGGGCTGGAGGGGAGTGGCAGTAAGCAAAAGGAGATATCTAGGACGGCTTTATGGAACAACATCACAGAATTCAGGACATTAATTAGTTACTTTAATATGAGCAAGGCCTTCACAATGTGTCATGAAGCTCTGTGTATGGTGTGATTCCTACACAGAGAAGCCACGAAATAAGCCACACGTGGAATCGCAGTGAGGCCAGGGCTGGAGGGGACCCCAGGGACCATGTGATACACCTTGTGCTGGGAGCAGGACTGCAGGTGGAGTGCTCCAGAGCCCTGTCAAGCCGAGTCTTGAGTATTTCTGCCTGTTCTCCCCAGATAATCCTCTTTTACGAGGATTCAGGAAGCCTTCCTTTTGGTTTCCCTTGGAAAAAAAAGTCTTTTAAAGATTAGTGCATGTAAACTTTATCCACCAAAATTGATGGTAACTTGTAAGCAGTGTGAAATGGCAGCAGAAGTGCAGAATGGGTGAGTGGTTTGCAGTGGTGGTATAGCTGACAGACTTCTGAGCCTGCTATGGTGGAGGGCAGCAAGAAATGTGACCAGTTCCACCATGGGAGCAGGTTTTTCCCTGGAAGCAGTTACTTAAAATGTCAGCTAGTGACTTCCCTACCTGGAGAGGTGACTCCAGACGTTGTGTGTAAAGGTTCAGGAAATACCTCACTTGTAGAGCTGCTTATGCTAAATAAGGCAGTAGAGTGGAGAGAGATCTTGTCTTTCACGAATCCTGTTTCAAAACAAAACGTCAAAGAGGTTTTATTCAGGGGTGTCTCTTCTGCAGAAAAAAAAAGCAAGTTTTGAGACCAAAACCCTTCAACAGACTCTAGTGCTTGATTACGTGCAGTGCTTCAGTACTCTGGGCAAGTAATACCTGAGTATTGTTTTCTTTGGGATGCTGTCTGTAACTTGAACTACATTTTGGTGTCATTTTCTTCATTAAAAAAGTGATACTCGTCCTTGTTTGGTAGTTGTGTGTTAAACAGAATTTTCAAGAGTCTGTTGAAGAAGAGCGGGAGAGCAGGAAGAAGAAGTATTCCAGTCCCCAGAGGAGCCGTGGAGATTCCAGCGAGCAAAGGTTAGCTTTGAACCACAATATTAAGAAAATTTTCTGTATTTGCTGTCAGTTTTTGACTATGAGTGATTTTTGTGAAAAATAGGGATTTTCTCCTTCCTTTGACTCTGATACATTGTGCATATGCTGATCACATGCATGAGAAGTCTCCACAAGAAGCTGGCCTCTTGCAAAAAAAAGTATTCTTCAAAATGCCATTCCTAGGACTGTCATCAGTTCCATTGTTTCCCTTGTTACATAAATGAAGAAGATTGTTGGGGGTCTGTAGGGTCTGGGGGCAGCTGTTCACACCATGTCAGCATCACTTCTAAGGCTTGTTCTGGTTTGAGCATCATAACTGTCTCACCTTGCCAGTTCTTACTGCTGCTTTCTACAGACCAGTGAGTCAGCTTTAAGGTTCTGTACTTCTCTGTGTAATTTGTGAAATTCTGACCAGAGTGTTTCACTGCCCAAGTGGCTGGGAAGGATGAACAGTTTCTTTCCGTGTTGCAGGCTGCTTTTTTAATTTTGTTTCTCTTTTCACTGACGTGATCTACATCTGTCTTTCCTAGAACCAGAGAGAAAAAGCGGGACGATGGGAAGTGGAGGGACTATGACAGGTACTATGATAGGAGTGACTTGTACAGGGAGAAGTCTGGCTGGCGCCGGGGCAGGAGCAAAAGCCGGAGCAAAAGCAGAGGGTTGAGCCGCAGCCGCAGCCGCAGCAGGGGCCGCAGCAAGGACCGGGACGGCAGCAGGAGCGGTGAGTACCCGGGGTGCTGCTTCAGGAGAGCATCCCACTGCAGTGACAGGTGTGACTCCTACATTCTGAATGGTCTAGCAGCCAGGAGATGCCCTTGAGAAGTTGGAGCAACTTCTGATAGGTTTGTGTTCTTGAAATTATTAATGAAGATGCTGTTCTTTAGAGTAGACTAATTAAGCGGTTTGTTTTCTTCTTCGTTAACCTCTTAATTTATCCACAGGTGTATTCCTGTGGATATCAGTAGCTCATATTTTTGTGCTGTGTGTTCTGACAAAGCTGTTGATTTTATTCTTTTTCCTTCCTAAGCACTGAACTTTTTGCAAAGCAGTGTTTCCCTCTTTAATTTTGTTATTGTGTATATTTTAGAGAAGGCTTCCTTGCAGTTGCAGGTGGTTACCATATGATTGTTCTTTTAGGGCTAGTTCAGGTCTGTCGGAAAAGTAAGTGGCACAGATTACAGCATTCCACGCACCTTGAGACCACGTTAGTTAAGGGCAGAGGTAGGTTTGTTGTTTCAGGCTTTTGCCCTTCTTTCTCCTTTAAAAGAGAGCTATAAACCAGAATGAAATAAGTAGTAGGGGAATGAATGTGCCTTTTGCAAAGAAAACTTTGGGATTTCTGAAGTTAAACCCCTATTTACGTTGTATTTAGTTATTACTCCATTGGTAAGACTGAGCTCCTTCAAGAACAGTTCAATGTGCAGAAAGCTGAGTATTTCAGGGAATGTGTTATTATCTCTTGCTCATGGCTCTGATGTACAGAGCAAAACATGAAGGGTTTATTCAACTCTATCTTTTTTAAACAGAGCACCGAGAGAGAGAGAGATCAAAATACAAGAGTGAAAAAAATGATGTTGAAGGCTCATATAATCCAGTGTCCGCATCTCCGAGTAAATCCTCTGAACAGTATTCCTCTGCACAAGCTATTCCCAGCGCTGTAACTGTAGTTGCACCTGCGCACCACCTTGAAAGCACCACAGAGAGCTGGTCAAATTACTTCAACAATCACAGCAATCCCAGTTCATTTGGCAGAAACCCTCCTCCTAAAAGAAGATGTCAAGATTATGATGGTAACTGTTCCTTAGTTTTCAGTTTCATGCCTTATTTCAGTTTTTCTGTGACTTTTTTTTTTTTAGGTATTCACTAGATGTGAGCAGCAAGTCACACTGCAGTGGCACGTGATGTGTACCTTGTATGTAACAGATGCAGAGATGGCCTTTATTGTACTGGGGAAATAACTAGTCTTACTGGAAGCAGTATGCCGTGGCAATTGCTGGATAAGAACATACGGACTTTTTTCACAGTTCTCTATGTGCTAGACAAATACCTCAACCACTGGCAGCCCTGGTGCAGATTGCAGTGTGTGTGTGTGTGTGTTTAAAGTAAACCACAGTATTTCCGACTATTTTTTTCCACAGCTTTTATGATGAATGCATGTACGTTTGTATGCTTTTATGAAAGATTGTTCTGATTTTAATTATTTTGTGGAACCTTACCTTACAATATAGTAACGTATCAGTGCATGCATGTTTTCTTTAGTGAGAAATTCCACGAAAACCTGGAATGTTACAAATCGCCGAGAACTACTGCGTTTGTTTTCTAACACCAGGTGAAACATCCTGTTTTGCAGAGCGAGGCTACTGTGTCCTTGGCGATCTCTGCCAGTTCGATCNGGTGCGCGGGCTGCGCCTGCCGGTGCCGCAGCCGCACCCGCAGCCCCCGCCGCCCGTGGTGCTGCCCGTGCCGCGTGAGTCCTCTGCTGCGCCGGGATGTGCCAGCATCCAGACTGAATTAAACCGGGGGGACTGGAGTTGGGGATCTTCCAGCTCACCTCAGTGGTAGTTGGTAGTGGTTGGATTGGTCACTGACACTTACTAGCCAGGTTTTTCTTGCTATTATGCAAAAAATATTGAGATTCAGTGTTCTAGAGGTTCTAATAAAGCTCCAGTGTTGGTGTTATGTTATTTACCACTAGAAAGCAACACATTATTGACACATTTAAGATCTTTCGTAGCTCAGCAGTGATCTGAGACGTTGAGCCTTTTGTGTTATCTTACTGCATCTTAAAAGCAGCGAGATATGCTTTCTTCTCTATGAAGAAATAGCATTTAAAGGTATACTTTGTTTCCGTGCTGTCTATTCTAGGGGCAAAATAAATGCTGTGATAATTGTGTCCAATATCAGCAATTTTGGGGTGAGGAATAATTTGATACAGGATTAACCCTAAACTTTGCACGAGCCCTTTGGCGGGTGGAACTGACTTGCTGTGAGAGAAGGGACAGTGCTCAGGATGGGCTGTGTAGTGTCACTTGGGGTCCTTTCTGATCATACAGTCAGTAGGAATGTCTGTATGGTACATGGAGAAACCAAAGCACAGCCAGCTAGAGAAATTCCATGTCTAGGAATGCCTCTTGTCCTGCAGTTCATGTTTCAGAACTGCAGTCTAAATGCTGCTGATGTGGTCTGTTGCTCTGAGCAAGCCTTGGCTCCATGGTAGAACTGAGGGAGGAGCTGCTGTGGTTAAGGCATCTCTAGCACTAGCAAACCACTGGGGAAGAAAAGACACTTTTTTCTTTTCCCTTAAAGCTTTGTCTCTCCTGAGAAAGAGAAAAAGTGTTGGAATCAGAGTAGCTTACCTGAACAAGCTTCTCAGTTTACTGTTACTGAGTGGGATTGGACATATTTACAACCCTGACCTTGCTCAGAGCAAGGCAAAAACACCGCTCTGAACTGTTTGCGCGTTTTGCCTTTGAGCTGTCAGTGTGTGATCTGTTCTGTGGTGTCGTTGCAGGACCACCTTTAACACAGTCCAGCTTGATAAACAGCCGTGACCAGCCGGGGACAAGCGCAGTGCCCAGTCTTGCACCCGTGGGAGCAAGGCTGCCTCCTCCTCTGCCTCAGAACCTGCTCTATACAGTGTCAGAACGTAAGCAAATGCCTTTTGGTTTAAATCTGTTTGATAGAAAAGTTTTAAATCTTCTCTGTTGATGTGTGACTGGAAATTAGGATCTTCTTCCTCCAGTATGTACAAATCTAAAAAGAAGTCTGATGGCTCTCCCTGGGCTCAGCCCATCATCCATTCTGGAATGGAATGGTAGCAATGCTCTGTCCTGGTCTGAGGAGGAGCACTGTGGGGAGCTCTGGGTTTCATGTGCTCACAGCAATCCCACTGTTGCATAACAAATGTTCCTTTCATCTTCAAGCCATTCAGCAGGACATTAGTAGGTGAAAGATGGATCTGCAAACTTGTAATAGCTGTTTAACTTTGACTTTATTCCTCTCCAGTTTGGACTAATACAGATGAGAGCTTTTTTTTTCCCAGCTGTATGTTGCAATAGTCGTCATAGACATTAGTACTTTTTCTGTTCTTTTTCTGGAATCACCCAGGTTCTAGTTTTATAAAAGTTGTTAGCTTTCACTGGACACATCCCTCTTCCTTAACAGAGCTCAAAAATTTTAGAAGTATGTTTTTACAAGGGAGAATAGCAAAATACCTGGAAAGTCTTAAATTGCTCAATTTAAATACAACAAAGTTTATTTCTTTGATAATTAAAGGATTAATGGCATTTCCATGCTCTATATGACCAAAACAAGGTAATTAAATGTCTGTGTTTTATAACGTTCTTATGTGGGGCTTTTTAACATAAATATTCTGAATTTTTTTCAAAGAGGGGATCTAGTTCAGCTCATGATCTGTGTCATTTTTTTTGTGACTTTTATGCTTTTCAGAGCTTCAGACACTCACATATCTTGCTAGAGAATCTGTTGAGTTATTCCCAAGTCCCGTCAGGTGTTCAGGTGTCACCATCTGATCCTTTCAGCTCCAGAACTTCTAATGGGTGATTCTGCCTGTTGGAGCTCACAGGGCTCCACAGTAATTCTGTTCTCCAGAACCTCTGTGGAGATTCTCGTGTCCTGTTCTTGCCCTGTTGTGGTAGCAGCTGCTGGTTGCCCTCATGCAGTCAATCATGTTCTAAATCAGGGAGGAGGGGCTTGTGGTTCAGTTCCTTTGAGGTTAGAGAAAGTTCTTGTTTTACAGTGTCAGGCTCTGCTGTCAGTGTGGATATTGTGGGGCATCTGTTCTTAACTGTAGAGTTGTCTTTGTTGCTGCAGAATAAGGAGCAGATTTTGGAGGGGTTCACGTCTGTCAGGTTCTCTTGTACAGGCATTCATTCTGTTCCTCGATGTACTGTTCCTGTGGAGGCTCTTCACAGATTTCATTCATTCTAGTTCTTGTACAGCTTTTCCTTTTTAAGGTTAAAACATGCATTATCCTCAATTTGGACCTTGGGCTGGAGGAGCAATAGGAGTCAATTCTGTCATCTTGTATTCTTGCAGTGGCCCCTTTTAATGAAAATGATCATTAGTACCTTACCTAAGCTAGGCAGCTGATCTCACTCTTACATAACGAGGATTCAGTAGGTAAGTATTGGTTCCATTACCTCATTTCTCAGCTTTCTTTGATTGAAATCATTTAAGTGTGTTCTTCACCTAAAATTCTTTTCTGAAGAGAACTAGACTGTTGGGCAGCAAAGGCTGGAAATCTCTTTGCATCTTAGGTTCTGCAGTATAAATGCTGAAACCAAAGCCTGTGTTGTTGCCGTTAAAACGCTGCCAGATGTGCATGCTGTCACACAGACACCCCAGGCCTTTCCAGGCAGTGGATCAGCAGTACTCTGTGTTGTGGCCTGTGTGCTTTGGACAAGCAGTACAGAATAAAAACCAAAAGAGAATGTGTCCAGATAGGCTAGGCCTGGAGATCAGGTGAGGGTTTGCAATGGCTGCACAGGTTGGCTGTACCACCTCTCTTCTGTCATCCAATTCAGCTTCTGACTCTTGGACATCTGTGCACTTCCTTAAAGGAAAATTAACCCCGAGTCTTAAACTCACTTGAAAAATTCTGTCATTTCTCTCCTTTTTTTGTAGATACATATGAGCCAGATGGCTATAACCCTGAAGCTCCTAGTATTACCAGTGCTGGTAGATCTCAGTATCGGCAGTTCTTTACGAGAGCACAAATGCAGCGTCCAAATCTAATTGGCCTAACATCTGGGGAGATGGATACAAACCCTCGAGGTAGGAAGGGTTCTGGTCATTGCTGTTGCTATTTTTTATCCAAGACCGTCAACACTTTTCCCTCTTTTCAGGCTGAAAACACTAGTTTTTCTCACTGATCTAGTGCTTCAGAGCATTTTTCTGGATATTTCTACCTTTTTTAAGTGCTAACATGCCCATATTAAAGTCAAAGCAGCCTTTTTGATTAAAAATAACCTCTTGCTTGGGAGTGCTAGAAGGGTTTTGTTGGGTTTTTATACCTCTTGGGCCTATGAAGGTATTTTCCAGGTACTGGGAGTTCCTAGAACGAAAAATGGTGCCTAAAGATGGCTTTAGCAGCACGGTCTGCCGACTGCTTTTGGTCAGCCATGGGCACAGAGGTGATGATCCAAGCTCCTTGCCTTGGCCGTTGTGATGGCAGTGAAGAAGGGAACTGTCATGGCATGTTTTGGTGCTTCGTGGTCTGACTCTGTCAGCCAGGTGTTCTCTCTGAAATGAACATCCCAGATATCATTCCTATTTCCCAGCTCATGGGAGTCCCAGCCTGCACTTACGTAATTCCTAGCCCCTGCCTGAATGGATGTGGCTGCTGTCTCTTAGTGGTGATGTGTACAAAGTGTCTTTCAGGGAAGGGCACAAGTCAAGGCTCTTCAAAGTTCAGTTGTGGTAGCAAAACTTTATTTCTCCCTTGTGTTTTTCCTGCCCTGATTCTTAAAACCAAAGATGGTAAGTTATGGGGTTTGTTGTTACACTTCAGTATTTCTTACTCAGTAGATAAGAAAGATGTTTTTTAAAAAAAAATTATTTTCAATATTTGCTTCCAATAACTCATCTTGTAACGAATACGGTTAAATATTATTGTAGAAATTTCTGTTGCTGTTTGTGTCTTAATGACTATCACAGAGGCAAGGTTGGGGGTTAATTGCTGCCCCTTAGGTTCTCTCTGAGAGCCCATCCCGGGGGTGAGGCTGGGCTGAGTACTCTGTGGTAGGGCCTCACACAACTTGTTTTACTGTCTTTGTCACAGGTGTGAAAGATTTGCTCTCAGATCATCCCCCAAAGTGAGGATGCCATGCCCAGAAATGCCCAGTCTCTGTTCTCACCAGTGTAACCAGCAGAGCCCTGGCTTATATAAAAGCCATAGAAATTACTGTATAACTCAGACTTCTTTTTAGGGGTTGAATATTTGCTATTCACAGGACACTAACAGGAAGGGCAAAATGTTGAAAAGGTTGCAAAAAATTTCGAGCAAACTTTGTGTTGGTAGAATTTGCTTAAAACTTTAAATCTAATGTCTTAAAAGAGTGTAATAGTTGTGCTTAATTAACAGTTCGTTGCTGAAACCTGGTATGAGGGCTGGCAGTGGGATAGCAGTGGAAAGAACAGGTTCCTGGTTGCTTTTGCTCTGTCGAGGGTTCACACAGGGCAAAGTGGTTGTTAATTCAGCCCCTGCCCATTGCAGAGCTCTAACCTAAAACCTAGGGATCCACCCATGATTCTTTTCTTCCTTTTCTGTTTTGTTGGGATTTGGGTGGTTTTTTTGGTTTTTTCCTTTCTCTCCTTTTCCTGCAGAATCTGAGTTTTTGAAAAATGAAGTTTTAGCTTTGTTTCTTCAAGCTAATAGTGACCTTAAAGGTCAAAACTCATCCCTCCCAGCTGGACAATGTGTATTTCTCTCAGGATGTTTAGTTAGGAATGATTTTGTTCAGAAACAAAACTGACCAATTTGGTAAGGTCTTTCTAATGTTTATGTTTTTAATCTCAGTTCTGTTTTGCTGTGTGAAAGCTCTTCCATGTGTGGTGGAATAACATGGGCCTTTTTCCTTCCCTCCAGCTGCCAACATTATCATCCAAACTGAACCTCCCATTCCCATTACAAATAACAGCAGCAATGTCACTAGAGTTGTGCTGGAACCAGACAGCAGGAAGAGATCTCCAAGCAGCCTGGAATGTCCACCATTGAAGAAACCCTGGTTGGGAAAGTAAGAACTAGCTACAGATGTGAATTCAAATGTACTCGATTGGTGTCAGTGCTGTGAACATTGCTGTTCACCAGTCTCTGTGCTTTGGCTTAGGTCAGAAAGGCTCCACATAATATGGAGATTAAATATGGGGTCAGGGGGAAGCTCTCTTTTGTTCGTGTGTAGAGGGTGTACTTTTTAGGGGGAAAATGCCATTTAGATGTGTGTTAACATTTGCTGCCTGACTTAGGCACAGATGTACTTATCTGAACTCTTCCTGTTCTCCTTTTTTTCTAGGCAAGTAAATAATAACCAGAACAAGCCAGGGTTTTTGAAAAAGAATCAGTATACTAATACAAAATTAGAAGTTCGAAAAATTCCACCAGAATTGAACAATATTACACAGCTCAACGAACACTTCAGCAAATTTGGAACTATTGTAAACATTCAGGTAAAAAAACAATGTCCAGTTGTATGTCTGTGTGTGATTGTTTTATTTTCCCTGAAGCCTGCTTGAACCCTCAATGGTTTCTTTGAGAAATCCAAGTGGAGACAAACTGGGAAGGGAAGTAGTCAAGTTCAGAGAAACCTTTTCTTGGTCTACTGTGTATTATTATCTTAATTCTGGTAAAACATACTGGCTTCTGCCTTAATGATGCTTAATTATATTTGAAAGGCTGGCAGGTTTAACAGTGTCCAAACCATCTCAGGTTTTTGAGCAACTTGTGTATAACTTCGAAAGAGATGATCTGACAGTTTGTCTTGTATGATAGTCTTACAGTATTCGATGGTCAGAATTTTGACAAGGATGCTACAGAAGAACCTTTATCTGCCTCAGTTTGTTACCACTTGACATCCTAGAACTGGCTCCAACTCGGGTGTCCTTGCCCTGTAAAAAAAACAGAAAAAGCACTTAAAAAATAGTAGTTAAAATAGTATTTAATTTCCATTTATTTTTCTAGACAAAACGGTTGCCTCTCAAGTCCTCAGTTAGAGGTCTAAATAAGAGACAGATACCTGGGAAGCCTCTGTATTTCTTGATAACTTTGTCCTAGCCCAGAAGATGCTGTGGTGCTTTCTGCATCTCTCTAAAGAAATAATGCATTTCAAACATGCTGTCTCAATCACTACACTAGAAAGCCTGAGATACGTTTTTATTGCTGTGATACTAATTTTTAGAGAAAAAGATGCTTATTAAAGACTTTGAGATGCTGCTGCATTGAGGGTGTGGTGCACATTTGCACTGTGCAGCCTCGGGCAGTACTTGTCCTTCAGGAGGCTGGGATAGAGAGCCTTTGGGCCAGCACCAGTGATACAAGACATTCCCCAGGGGCACTGCACTGTGCTCTGAATATGTGATGCTGTTGGTGGAGGAGCCTTATTCATTCATTCATTCATTCATTCATTTAAATGTATATAGACTTTGCTGCAAGTACATGTAATGTTTGCCAAAAGCTACTTCACTTTAATTACATAGAATGTCTTACCAGTGTTTTGAGCTGTTAATACACTGGATATACCCAACTCATCATTGCACATTGTTTGTGGACGGGTTTGCTAATGATTGAAATGTTTTCTTCCTTGGGAAGTAATGCATTTGTGAACTTTTGCCTTAGGTTGCTTTCCAGAACGATCCTGAAGCTGCTCTCATCCAGTACCTGAGTAACGACGAGGCGAGGAAGGCCATTTCCAGCACGGAGGCGGTGCTGAGCAATCGCTTTATCCGGGTGCTGTGGCACAGGGAGAGCGAGCAGCAGCCCCCATTGCTGCAGCAGCAGCAGCAGCAGCCCACCCCGCAGGCCCTGCAGCACCTGCAGCAGCAGGCCCTGGCCACGCCGCCTGCCGTGACCGTGCACAGCAGCCTGGCCAAGGTACGTGCTGTCGGGGGCTCAGCAGCGTTCCCAAGGGGCTGCTGCTGCAGAAAAGCAAAGTGTCTAACCTTGATGTTTTAAATCTGTGGATACACAGGTGATGAACAAACCCCTGGCATCTGGTGCCTACGTCCTTAACAAAGTCCCAGTGAAAAGGCGCCTTGGAGCAGCGGGTGGGAGCCAGCCTGAGCTCAGCCAGCCCGGGGCTGGGGTGGAGGAGTCTCAGGTATGTTGCGAGTGGAACATGGTCATGTTCTCAGGTACACCTTTGGCTGGTCAGCCAGGAAGGAACAAGCAAAGAGGACTTGTGAATTGCTCCCTCTTGGTTCTGTTCCTTTTCAGTAATGTTTCGTGCGGCCATGGTCAGTCCCTTCTTCCTCATTTCATCAACTGTTTATAGGGAATAGGGACAATGACTTTAGGAGCTATCAACTACAGCACTATCAGTGTTGTAAGTAGCATAAAATATTTTTGGCATTGCTTGATAGTAAACAAATCTGAGAACCTGTATGTGAGACCAGCCTTTTGTTGACAAATGTAATGGCTCTCCAGTATTTTTTGAGCTTATGCTGTGCTTTAACAGCAGTGCTAGAAGCTTAGAGAGTGTTTGTACCCAGAGTTCAAGCCAGTACTGTTCAATTCCCAGGGATAGTGTAGTGCAGCACATGTTCTGGGCCAGGGGGAGGTCCTTTTAAGAAAGGAAGCCCGGAGTGGCTTTTGCTGCCTTACTTGATCAGAAAGTGGGATGTTGGAGTGCAGCTGCAGAGCTGAAACTAAGGCAAGTGCAGATCATCACCTTCAGCAGTGTCGTGATGGGAATCAGGATGCAAAGGGAGTGTGCCATGGAGAAGGAAAGACAGTATCTTTTTCAGAATCCTTTTAACTGGACTGATGTCTTTATCCATGTGTTTTAATTGCCTTGGTCTTTGCCTCCTTGCATAAATCTGCACATCTGAGTTGGTGGTTCAGGGAACATGACCTGCTGAAGTTCGCTGCTGGTATATCACAGTCACATTAAAATATTCCATATTTTACTGTGTGTTTTTTACTATTTCAGATGTTTCCTACTTCTACAAGCCACTCTAAAATGGTTTACAGTTCTCCAAACTTGAAGACAACTCTGAAGTCTGGTGCAGGATCTAAACCTCACGATGTGCAAGAAGTCCTTAAAAAAAAACAGGTACTTAATGCTTGATGGGTGATTGACAGTGGAAGGAGCAAAGTGCTTTAAACACAAGGTTTGATGGGCACCTGAAACCTCAAGCCCTCTTCTACAGGTTTATATGTGGGTGTGGAGTTGATCATTGTTATGGGACAGTCTTGCTAACACACATTGGGGTAATCATGTGTGGAGTGTCCTTTTGGGGTGTCTTACTCAAGGCACTTGGCCATGTTGGGTTTTCTGGGTTTGCTTGTGGTTTTCTGGATTTCATCTCTGCAGGTATGAGACACTTGCATGGCAATGCACAGTATGTTTCTTAAGAGGTATCTGAAGGGGGCAGAATGTTAGTCAAGTACCTTACAGCAGGAAATCAGCATTTTATTCTTTTTATTTATTGAATCAGCTGCACTTCATTTGCAGACAGTACTTTTGGTTGTGGATTTCATTTCCATAGCTTGAAGAGGACAGTATGATCTGTATGAGTACATACATGATCTCTATGAACACATATAATGCTAGATTGCTTTTTACTTATGGCAAGAATTTTCTTCTCTTACAGGAGGCAATGAAACTCCAGCAAGATATGAGGAAAAAGAAGCAGGAGATGTTAGAAAAACAGATAGAATGCCAGAAGGTAAGTCTGGCATATGGCTAGTAAATACATTCTGATTTTGTAGATACCTGTCTATTCAGGGCTGTTTTTCCTGGAATTTTATGTTCCTGTTCTTTTATTATTGTATAGATGTTAATATCCAAGCTGGAGAAAAACAAGACCATGAAACCGGAAGAGAGAGCAGAAATTATGAAGACTTTAAAAGAACTAACAGGAAAAATATCTCAGTTAAAGGATGAATTAAAAACTTCGTCTACAGCCTCCACACCATCCAAATTGAAGTCCAAGACAGAGGTATTTATTGTGCAACACACTTCTTGCCTGCTTGTTTTTTGTCACTATTTCTATTAATATGTCTTAAAAACGCAGCAGCATTAGATTAAAACATTTGCAAGTGGCATTTTAATGTGAGTGATAAGCATGGACAAACAAGCCGTGGTTGAAGGAACTCCATGACCTAGTTTTGCTTGTAGCTCATTCATGCTTGTTTCAGTTCTCAGGCAAAGAATTCTGGGTCCTTCAAAAATGAAGGGGACCACGCACACAGAGGCAATTAAAACTGAATTTAGAGAAAAGTATGGCTGTTGTGTCCTGATCTGTCTGTATCATTTACACGAATGTACTGCTGAAGTGGAATAAAACATTACAAGTGTGCCTTACAGTTCTGCCTTTTCCTTCTGTTTCCTCTTCCCACCTCTTTTTCTGCCAGGCACAAAAGGAACTGTTGGATGCAGAGCTGGACTTCCATAAGAGACTGTCCTCTGGAGAGGACACGACCGAACTGCGGAAAAAGCTCAATCAGCTGCAAGTGGAGGTGAGCTGGTGTGCAGTGCTGCTCTTGATGAGTGTGTGAGTTCTGGGTGTCCCAGGTGCTCTCACCTGGGGATGGCTGTGTTCTTTCCCCAGGCTGCCCGCTTAGGCATCTTGCCTGTTGGTCGAGGAAAGGCCGTGGCAGCCCCAGGAAGGGGCCGGGGCCGGGGCCGCGGGGGCCGAGGCCGGGGAATGCAGAACCACATGGTGGTGGATCATCGGCCCAAGGCACTCACCGTGGGAGGCTTTGTTGAAGAGGAAAAGGATGAATTGTTACAGCACTTCTCTGTAAGTGTGACCTATAACTTAATATTCGTTTCCTTTACTGCTGTAAAATCAAGCTCTTAGAATAGCGATAAATCTGAGGTTTTCCCCAAAAATACCAGTGCTACAATACTTCAGGCTGATGGGCTGGGAGTCCTCTGGCTCTCACTTTCCTGTCCAAAACATCAGATTTTAGTGTCACTCCAGTACACTACAGTTGTACCACATGAGTATGGAGGTGGAGGAGAGCATTACTGCCGGTCCTAATGGACTTTTCCTCACAGAAATTTGGAGATATCGAAGATCTTCAAGAAGAGGATTCCCCATTAAGTGTTGTTGTAACTTTTAAGTCCCGCTCAGAAGCTGAGAATGTAAGTTGAATCGTGGATATATTTTTTCACATATCTAAAATGACAATTTTTAACTACTTGTGTCTACATTTGTATTTTAAAATTTCAGAGGCTTTGATCCCCCAGTCTGAGCTTGATAGTGTTTGGTGCTGCTGCAGGTAGTGCCACTGAAGGGGAAGTACCTCCTGGTGATCTGAGCAGGGCTTTCCCTGATAAAGCTGCATGTCCCTGGCACTTCAGAGCTCTGCTCATCCTCTCAATGCCGGGGGCAGGAGCACGATTTGGCAGATGTGGGCCTGGCTGAAGTTGCTCTTGGAACACTGAAGTGGGTGATTGTGGGTTATATATTTGAGATTTCAAACATGCCTCTGTACCACATGCTCCGGGTCTGGCTTGTTGCTGATGTTCAGAGTTGTTCACTTGATCCTCTCTCTGAAAGTCTGTGTCTTTAACCACGACTCAGGCTGCTAACCAGGGATCCCGCTTCAAGGACCGGCGGCTCCAGATCTCCTGGCACAAACCCAAGGTACCTTCTGTGTCCACAGAAGTTGAGGAAGAGGAGTCCAAGGAAGAGGTATGAAAATCTCTCAATAACCTGATCATTCTTACTGAGAGCTCTTAGGATACAATTTTCTGTGTGCTGAAGAAACTTCATAAAAGATGTTTTTACAAACCAGGAACTGAACTGGTTTTTAATAGTCAGGTACATTTTTTGCATTTTAAAACAGAGAAAATGGGGGGAAAAAAGACAATTTGTGGATGAGCTGTTAATTTGTCAATGATGTGAACAAGTCTCAGGTTCTGAATGATCGGCTGCAATGCCTTTTACTCCTCACCCTTCGTGCTCTGCTGTAGGAGAAGTTGTGTGTTCTTCCCTGTAACTCACCTTAACACCTTAAACTTTTAAAGGTTGTTTTGTTGTGGCATTTAACAGAACCCTTGTTTGGGAGAGAGTGAGTGGTGGTTTATTCCTGCTTCCTCTGGAGCTTTGCTCTCCTCCTCTTTCCTGGCATGAGGCTGCTGTTCTTCCCCTAAAACTGTTGGGATGTAACTGTGTGTTTGTGAGACACACGGTGACACACAGATACCAGTACAGCTGGTGCTGTGAGCCAGGGTGTGTCCCTGGGCATAGCTTGGAACTTGTGTCTGAAAGTTCATTTTTCTTCCTCCAGGAGACTGAAACCTCTGATTTATTTTTGCACGAAGATGATGACGACGATGATGAAGATGAGGATGAATCCCGTTCTTGGAGAAGATGAAATTTGATGTTTGAAATGTATAATTTTAGGAATATAGTTCAAGCTACATCTTTTAAACGTTTATTTAAGGAAGTTGATGAGCCAAAAAGAGCTTTACTTTCTTTTCAAATCACAAGATTTACCATGAGCAGTTTGGTATGAAAACATTTGGGACACAGAGCTGTAAGAGTGAGCTAGCCAAAGGCCCAGGAACTTCTTACAGGATTATCAAGCTCACCAGGGTGGTGATTTTTTTCTATTTAAGAAGGATAAAAAAGTTGGGGGGGTTGGAAGTCAGTATTTTCTTGTCCTCTTTTTGTGTCACCTGTATTACCTTGTTTGGGGTTTTTTATAATGTGATTGGTTTGTTAGTTTACAATTGAAAAGATATTGCAGGTTTTATTTAGCAATATTATGGGGTTAGGGGAAAGATAAACTTTCATTAAATATTATGAAAGAAAAACTGGCCTCATTTGCTCGTTGAAAAAAGGGAGCATTTTATTTCCTGTGGAGTCTCATGTTGTAGGAATTATTTGTGGCTAGATTCTTAAACCATTTACTTCAGTATTTGTGACAGCCACGCAGTCTCTGTGTTGTGCTGCTTTTTGTGAGAGGAGGTGGAAGAAACAATTCAACAGGATATTGTTATAACGTTGTCCAGTTCACTCTGTTTCTCCAAATTCTGCTTCACAGAAAACAGCAGCAGGAGCACACACTGGAGTGGATTTTCACTCCTTGATTTCCTTCTGTCATTTCAGCGTAAGGCTCAGTGTAAGTCAGGCTGTTTATTGCATTTCAGTATTTGTGAACAAGAATGGCAGGAGTTCCAGTCTTCCTCAAAAGCAGCTAAACTGGCCCCTGTCTGCCAGTCAGAGCAGCTCTCCTGGCCTGTTCCAGCTGAGTTCCAGGCACCCTCTGGGGCTCAGAGCAGGGGGGGCTTCACCCCGTGGCACTGGGGTGTCCTGTGTGGCCTGGCCCAAAAGCGGGGTCTGGTGTCCCAAGGGAGCTCAGAGCTGGGTGTGCACTGGGTGTCCCTCGTGTCCAGGGCAGTTCTGCAGACGTGTCCCATCCTCTGTGCCCCCTGCTGTCCCTGGAGCCCAGCAGGGCGTGCTGGGCTGGCCCTGGGCTCTGTGCCCCGTGGCACCTGCCCTGACTGCCCACTTGCCCTGGCCACTCCTGGGTGCTTTTGATGTGCGTTTCTACACAGAATCAGCACCAAGCCTATGCACAGCACTCCTCTCTTGAATGATTGCCAGTGTAGGCCCCAGTAATTCCTGACTGAAGGACGGTATCCACCAAACCCTTCACCTGCCCGTGGCTCTGGGCGTGGCCAGGGGCAGGTGCTGAGCCCCCTCTGGGGTCACAGCCCTACTGACTCTGCCCTTGTGCTGTGGTGGTGTCCAGCTGGTACAATGTCCTGTTTCTTGTCAACTGAAGGGCAGGTCTCCAGTGTTCTGTATCTTTCCAAACCTCTCCTCTTCCTAGAATTAGGACTGTCCTGCTAATACTGAGACTAAATTCCAGGCATGAAGAAATGGAGGAGAAACTCACCCCATGAACTTACGAGAATGTCTTGCTCTTCTCCCATCACCTCTAGGGGTTTTAATGTCTGTGGCACAAACTGTATCTTGAGAAGTCCATTGCAGCAAACATGTCCAAGTCCTGACAACTTAAAAAAGGAGAGAGGGATCAAAAGGATTTATATATTTTTTTGTACAGAGCTTTTTCTTAAACTGTATAATTTTGTAAATATTTTGCTTTTTTTTGTGTACTAAAACTACCGGCGTATAGATTTCAATAAGAATTGTTGTATTTTTGTATTTGGAAAATGAAAATTGCAGTGGATTAATTAAGCTGTAAGAAAAATTGCAGTAGCCTTCGACACAGACAGAATGGATTCCTTTTCATATGATTTTAGCTCTGAAGTGACTCTGGGGTGGCACCTGTGTCCAGGGGCACGGGCCAGGGAGCGAGGGCATCTCTGAGAGCTTCACAGAATTGCTGTTTGCCCTCACAGTACCCCTGCAGGCTGGCCTGAGTGCCAGGTGCCATCCCAAAGGTGTACCTGGTACAGCCTGGCTGTACCTGGGGGCACGGGGGTCACAGTGGTGCCAGGGGCTGGAGGAGGAGGGGAGCTGTGTGAAGCTGCTCTGCCTTTTGCCAAAGCTTATGCACCCCCCTGTATTTTAGGGCACGCTGGGCCTGTCTTGGGGTGGTTTGGCTTTGATTTCTGTCTTTCCATAGGCAGCAGGGCAGCAGAGCTGAGTTCATTTCGTGGTGATGCTTTACTGGGACATTCACCCCTCGGGGGGTACCAGCCTGGGCTGAAGGATGAGGGATGGGGAAAGGAAGTCACTGTGCAAAGAATTCCCTCCCTTTCTGTGCTGAATTGACCCAAGGAAAATAAACAAAACCACCTCAAATCTGAAACCAGGCACCTGCTTAGGAAAGCACCACTTGAACAAAATCATGTGAAAAGGAACAAAGCTCCTCTTGGTGTATAGTAACCTTGTACCATAGTTTTTACAGATTGTGAACTTGTGTAATAGGATAATAGCAGATATTGTTGAATTTCTAATTGTTTACACATTAAAATTCATATATGTAATTGTTTTATTGATTACAAGCCAAATTTTTAAGATGCATGTTGACTTTTTTGCAATAAAGTTATAGTATGGAATGGTTCGAGATTCAGGAAAAAACAAAACAAAATTCTAAATGAAATAAATTGGAAGGAGAGCCATTCAAAAAAATTACAACTCTCAGAAAAAGAGCATTATCACTTCTTTGGGCGGAAGTGGATGTGTGAAGGGGGATTTATGTGTGTGTAATGTGTGTGCAGGCTTAGGTAAGAGCTGAGAGAGAAACCTTCCACGTGCCTCAGTGCTCTGAACAGAGTGTGTTAAGAGAGATAAATGGATGGGGCAGGAGATGGGGTGGAGGGAGTCCAGCAGGGACTGTTCCCCGTTTGTGGGGCGGCTCAAAGTTTAACAGAAGCTGGAGGAAGTTGTACAGTCCAGAGTGGGTTCCCAGTCTCTCACAGGTTTGCAGAGTTCTGAACTACTGGATACAAATCCTGGCAGGACACAGCTGCCAGTTCTGACTCCTTACAGATTGGGGTGAAAATGAATGTATTCTATTATTACCTTTATTCTTAGTCTTTGACCCTTTCACCAGTTCCTGTTATTCCCTCCTGCAGCCCCTCCCTGTACCTGCTGTGTCCAGGTGCTGGAGGGTGATATAACACCTGCGTTTCTCTTCTGTGCTGCTGAAGAGCCTCTCCATGACAAACCTGTGGCTTTGAGACATCTTCTCAGTGCCAGGAGTTAAACTTTAGAATCTCCCCCAGCCCCTTTCCCTGTCCACAGCCACCAGCCAGCCTTGTTCTGCAGGAAGCAGCAATGTCCTTTAGGAGACACATACTGACATGGAGCAGGAAAGGTTTAGTGGCCAAAGCACTTGCTGCTTCCTACACGATTAAAATGTAATGTAATCCTTTTTCATTTTAATGGAAAAAGGGCATATAAAAGATCGGAAGGGGACTAGCCTGTGTGTGTGTGTGTGTGCCTTTGGATGTGTTTTTTCCCCCAGCCATTCCAAATGTATGGTCTGAGAGTTCCCTGAGCACAGCAGCAGCGTTCAGCAGGGTGGGACAGCTCTTCCCACAGCCACAATCCTGCCAGGAGCCCCTTGGAAGGAAGCAAATGTCTACAGGGACTATTTGAAGGGAACAGTCACACAAAGGTAAATTGTTGGTGTAATTGTCAGGCCAAGAATCTCTTTGTTGTCTCCAGTCGAGGCTGGATGGAATACAGCACTAATTTCTGGAGGGTTCCCAAAGGTGGCAATCTAATTTTAACTCGTCACTGCAAACGGGACCCAATTCTGTCCTCTGGAGCAGGTTGTGTAACGTGTCTGGGCCTTCACTGATGAGATCACTGACACACGGGTTGTTCAAAAGGGAAAAATAAGTTTGTCTGATGTTTCTCTTGAGGTTTGCATATGCTTCCACCACTTTATTCCATGACAGACTTACAACTGTGATGATCAAAACCTAAATGCATAAACTAGAGCACTTTCTTTCCCCCAGGATCATTCCACAGATGATTTCCAGTGGCTGTTTGGTACTCTCAGGTAGGCTGATCCCTGCAGGACGCTGGGTGCAAGGAGCCAGACAGGGAGAATTCGGCAGGGGCCAGGGTAAGGCCTCACGTGCCACGTCACCAGATGTCTCCTTCACCTGGAGCTTACCCCTTTCTCCCACAAAAAAACCCCAGATTTTTTCACTATTTTTCATGGCATCTGGAAAACATGCTTTTTGTCAGAAACATCTCTTGGATTTGAAGTTCAAAAGTACGTTTTACCTGTCACGAGAGCCCATGACAGGGGCTGCCACCAGTCGGTGGCTCCAGCTGGGGTAGAGGTGAGTGACCAAGGCCAGAGGGGACCCCTGGCAGGAGCAGGAGCAGTGACCCCTGGCAGTGCAGCAGGGTCCCCCAGCAGCACGTCAGTGGCCCTGTGCCAGCTGTGGGTGCTCGGGGACAGGAGCCTCCATCGGGCTCACCTCCCGGGCGCGGCACTGCCCGGGAACGCCTGTCCTGGCCCGGGGACAGCCCTGGGCCGCTGGGGTGGGGAGAAGCCCAGGGCCGTGGGGGCACCAGCATCGCCCCCAGCTCAGGGCTCTCACTGCTCTGCTGTCATTCATCTTATTTTCAGGAGCTGAATTCCTTTTGTACCTCGTGTTTCGAGCCCTGCGCTCCCTGACGTGGGAGTTAATTATAGCCCGCCCTGCGCCGGCAGCCTTAAAGCACTCCTGCCAGTGATTTATTTAAACGCTGATAAATTATACATTTCTTTAGTAGTTCATGTGAACATTATTTGGAGTCAACATCACATACCTCCGTGTGCTCTCTCGTGGCGAAAGCTCTGTCAGACAATACTTCCATCCACTCCTCCCTTTTGCTGCTTCACGTGACTTCGGGTTACCTGCAGGTCGCAGAGGAGTGAGGGGGACTCCTGGAACAGTCCGCTCCTGCTGGTGTCGGCACCCAAAGGGAGTTAACTCTGACTTCAAGCAGTCTGAGCTCCCGCTGGCTTTGGGAGCAGACTGCACCTTCCCTCTGTCCACTCTTCCCAGGACATCCCTGGATGTGAGGATGCAGAGGTGCTGCTCCTGGGCCATGCAGGGCCAAGACTGCTCATCCTCCCACACTTCTGGCACGTTTGCTGGGCTGGGAACTAATACCTTTCACTGAGTTAGAGGGTGAGACTTTGGGGGCAGTCCGAGGTGTCAGCGTTGTTCTCCCATCTCCCCAAGACTGCCCTGTCGAAGATACAGCTGTTTCAGTTGTTGATTAGCAAAAAACATTAAGGAGACCTACTGTTTCAGGACATGAATAATTAATGTTTGTTCCTCATTAACTTCTTGTGGCAGAGTCCTGTTAGATGCATTTAGATGTATTTCTAGAATTAGGAGCAAATATAACGAGATGCTTGGCAGCTGAGTGTTCTGTTCCACCCCTGGAAAACACTGCCCCATTGCTCCCATCCTCTCCAGCAGGAAGGGGAGAGTTTGTTCTGATCAAGGACTGATGTGTCCTTTATTACAATTTTAATGTCAGTGAATGATACGAGTAGCAAATTCTATAATTCATATACATTACAAGAGAGTGACCTCCTGTTTTCCTGGGACCTCAAATCAAAACCTTGTTTCCTGAAAAATTCAACACTAAGTTAATGACCTTTCCACCTGCTGCTGCTGGACAAGGCTGTTTGTTGTGGCCCCGTCATCCAGTACGGCAACGCTGCAGCACAGCTCTGGCACTTGTTGTGTTCTGATGTGGCCACAGTGCCCTGCTAATGGCAAAGGCTTTGGGGTTGGGATTACACCCACAAACACCTGCTCAGCCCCTGGGGCCGCCTGAGGCCAAGGACATGCTCAAGGCTTTGCTCGCTGAGAGCCCCTGTGCAGCCAGCAAAGCTCTGCTTGGATTTTAATTATAGAAGAGGAGAGAAAGGACTTCTAGTTTAATGTGAAGCAACGCACAGACCCCAGATGCTTCCCCTTCCCTCTCCTCGGAAGGAAGTTCAGCAGTTGGCCCAATGCTCGGTCCCTCTGGAGCTCTCTCAGGTGGGTTTGTGTGGTCTCACTGTGTGGACCTGCAGGTGCTCCCTGTCTGCAGAGGAAGCCCCATCCTTGCTGTGATGCTGCTGGCAGCTGTGCTCCTTGAAACAATTTCCATCCCATCCCCACCTGAATTAAAAACTTCCCAGAGCTATGGGGGTCCTGCCCTGGCCTCTCTCTTTAACCCTCCGAGTTCTGCAAATCTCCCTTTCAGGCCCCCATGGTACCACACACAGCACAGTGAGACCTCGAGCTTCTCTCCCTAAGCCCATTGCTTCCCAACCTGCAGTGCAGCAGGCTCCACAAAAGCAAGTGCCCTGAGGACACTCTGGAGACTCAGAGACCTCCTCAGTGCCAGACCTTTCCTTTGGGAGCCCGACACTTCTCGGCGACAGACAGCTCCTGTAACTTAGCAACTTTCTTTTGCTCTGTTAAGGTGGGTTCTTCAATCTCCTTAATGAATAAGAGAATCAGGCCAGGTAATTGATGCTTGGCCATTTAGCTGATGAATAATTGACTGTCTGGGTAACTCGAGACGTTTTCTCGATCAGATTGTGCAGTGGAACAACCGTATCATCCAGGGTGCAGCATGGCTCACAACTTTGGGGTGCTGGAAATGTGCTGTGCAAGCTCAGGGCCTAGAGGAACCTTCCAGAGTCAGCTCTACTCCTCTTCCTCCACATGGACCAGGCACATGAGCTCAAGGAGGGGCTCATGGGACCTCCTGAGGTTCAGAAAAGCCTAGTGATGATCCCTTCCAACCCAAACCATCCCGATTCTGTGATGATGGTAACTGGCTGCATTTTAGCATTTTAGAAGTTATTTTATCACATGAATCTTGACTCAGGTCTGGAAACAGGATTTCTTTTCCAGGCCCACAGTGAAGGGAAATACAGGGCACAATGAGACCTGGCCAGGCCTCCAGGTGAGCTGGGGAGGGGAGCAAAGACTCCAGAGCAGGAGGAAAGAGGGGTGGAGGGGCTGTGTGCCCCAGCAGGGAGGTGTCCCTGTGTGAGCTGTGTGTGCTTGAGCTGCCCCACAGGCAAACACTGCAGCAGCCTCCTCGGGAGGAGCCGGCTGTGCAGGGCATTGTGTGGTTGTTCTAAACGGCAACTGAGGAACATTTAAAGGAGCAGGTTCTGTCAGCTTTGTGACTGTAACACAGAGAGCTGCTCCCAGTCCGTGGCAGTGAGAGTACCAGCAGGAATTGTGGATTAAATAACTCACGGTTTCATTTCAAACTTCCCATCAGTCCTGTGTCAGCATGTACTGCTTATTTCTTAAACTAAATTGAGTTAATACAATGAAACCAAGAGCCTATTGGCACCACTCTGTGATGAGCTTTGGATTAAAATCTATATAAGAACAGAATATTTTGATGTATTAGGAAAATGGATAACAATCCATGAACTGTGACAAAGGATAAAATAGCAGATGCTTTTAATTTCACTTTTGCCTTCAGATTTCCAGTGAGTCACCAGCAACGTTTCATCAGGGTATGAGTTTGGGTTTTTTCTTCCAGAGAGGCCATTAATTATTTACAGGTAGGTGAATGATCTCTGAAATCTATTGCAGTGACACTTTGAGTCTGCAGACAGTTTCTGATGGCAAACCATCTGGGCTCCTTTAACTTGTTATTGTTTATCCTTTGGGCTCCTCTCCCCTGTCTGTAAGGTGTAATGGCAGCAGACAGGGCCAGGAGCATCAATATTTTACGGCATTAATTAAAGGGAGCTCAGCAGCTGTACTGCCCAGCCCGCCTGCCTGTGGGAGGGGAGGGAAGGGCCGTGCTTAAAGCGGGTGGCCAGGAGAGGTGTCCTGGGATGGGCCGCGAGCGGGACCCTCTGAGCTGCGGCAGCAGCCCCGAGCCCGGCGCTGCGGTCACACGGGGGATGCTCGGCTGTGGCAGCGCTGCGTCTGTGCTGCGACAACGGGACCGGCAGAAGGAGCGTGCGGGGACCCCGGCAGCTTCTCCTCACTTGGGAGAGAACGAAACAACAGCAGAGAGACGGAAAAAGCTGCGAGTCTTGAGCGAACATCCTCGGAGCCGGGGCCAGGGAGTCGGACTTTGACGAGCAGGCGCTAATCGGGCTGTGTACCCACCCTTGGCATCTTCTTGTTTACAGGCGTTAACAGAGAGCACTAAATAGAGGGAGGGATAAAACCAAAACAAAACAAAGGCCTGAAATTTATCCCTCTATTAATTACTTCCACCAAGCAGGGCCGCCTTTAAAGCTGTGCCACTTCAGATAAAACTTTCATGGGGCTATTTAGGGCCTCTGAAATATAAATGATTTCCTTTAAATGTTTTATCATAAATCAGGGCAGGCAGCTTCACCACAACGCGCCGGTTCCCCCCAGTGGGAGGGAGCCGCTATCCTGGCCCGGCCCGGCCCGGCCCGGC
>VYXD01002178.1:0-14561 GCA_013397195.1 Hylia prasina | reverse complement strand
TCTGCAACCTTGGACATTGGCACATTTTCACCACAGAGACCCAGTGTTTGCCTGAAGAATTACGTATTTTCTCCATTTGTTTGACTCCTGCAGTAACCCTTTGGCCTTTACATGGACAGGTGAGACACCTGATTTCTTCTCTCTCCACAATGCTGTCTTCCTTAGGGCACTTCCTCCTTGAGCCTCTCTTGTGCAGCTGCGTGCCAAGGTCAGTTCTTTTAGGAAACCTTAGGAACCTGCCAGCCTGACAGTCAGCAGAGAAACCTCTGAAGGAGCTGACAATGCAGTCCAGCCAAAGGCCTTGTGCTTGTGTTCCTCTCTTTTCTTTCACTTTACCCTTCCTGATCCATTCTTTTTTTGTTGAAGGAAGCTGTGGCACATAACATGGACATAAAGCCTTCCCTGCTTTACAGTGTTTGTTTTACATTCCATTTCTCCCATCCTAGCAGAAAGACAAACCCCATGGTGTATTAAAGTTTCTCCACCACAACAGAGGCATCTCATAGAAATTAGAAGTACTTTAAGATAAATACCTTATCTAAGACCCTCTTGAGACCAAGAAGGTGCCATAATTGTGGTCTTTTTTTTCAGAGTCAGAGTTTGAGTCCTGTTGTGCCTGGTTTGGCTAGAAGTTGATACAGGAGGGAAGTTCTTGGAAGTGTTTTATTCCCAGTCTCATCGGTAATATGGTCTCATAGTCTGTTAGAGGAAATCTATGGGAGTCTTCTTGAAAAAAATGCAGTGTCAGATATTTAGATACACTTTAAATAATCCCCTGCTGCCCAGCTTACTCTTTTAGCTCTTTCAGAAGTAAATAAATGTATTTCCCAATGGATAATTGCTGGTGTGTGCTTTTCCAGGCCTTCTAACCCTTTGATCCAGCACTCCAAGCACAGGATTACAGGTCCTCGCAGAGATTTTGGGGACAGAGGAGATAAAAAGGTGAATGAACAAGATGCTTTATTTTTTTCACTTAATTTAGGAATGGGAGCCTATTCAGATCAGAAAATGGAATGAAGAATGGTAGTACATGATGTCACTGTAAGATGTTAGTATGCAGACCCATCACAGTGACCATACTGTGCAGAAATTACAGGAATATTAAAATGACACTGGAAAAGAGTACATACTTCCATCACACATAATCATACTTTGGGAGTACTTGTACCTCAAAAAAGTAAATTGTAGTGATTTTATGTGTCCTTAAATAATCAAAGGAATAAACTTGCATCATGAGGAGAATGGGAGAATGCAATGCACTTACTACATTTAACCAAACAACTAATCTAACATTTTGTTTTTAAAGAAGCAAGAAGGCAAATACTTCACTTCTATAAAGGGAGACATTTAGGTGTTTATTACCTGTTTATCTGAGCAGCATATGGTCCCCCAAAAAGGCACAATTGGGTGCTGCATATTAATATTTGCATTAAAAATACAAACCACAAGAGATATCTGAACTGGACCAGCTTGCTAAAAAGACCATTTGTAGATGTCATTTCTGTCCAGGAACACTGGACACCAAGGCAGAAATTCTAAGAGAAAGTAAGCACAGCTTGTCCAGAGGCTTACAAACAGAACAATAAAATGTTCTTCATCAGCATTTAAAAATGACTGTCATTCCTAGCTTCATAGCCACCAACATGGCATTCCTAGCTTGCCATGAAGAACAAAGTCATGGGAAGGGACACTGATGTTGCTGACCCTTAGCCTATAGGTGCATGGATAAACTGGCTGATGGGGTGGATTCTGCCAAAGCTGTCAGGACAGATATTCAGTGGAAATGGAGTTACTCCAGAATAGAGACATGCAGTGAAGAAGCACAGACCATGGAGTACCTAATTCTCCATGCATTTTTGGCAGGTTTCAGGAAGATTATACAGAGGCACATGTTGGGCCCTGCCATCTGCTGAATTTGGATACGATGTCTGTAAAGCTGGTGTGGAAATACACAAAATACGACTGCCTTCAGGAGAGAAACTGCCAATGCCTTTGTAGCTACAACTGTCTCTTGCAGGAAATTACCTTTCTTATTTTGTGAAATATGTACCCTGTCTTACAAAAGTAAGGCAAAGTTAAATTCCACCACTCAGAGCTTGATTTTACCTCAGGTCCCTGTTAAAATGACTCAATTCTGACTGGAGAAGGGCCTGAGAAACCTGGTCTAATAAGAGTGGGGTTGGATCAAAATTATAACATCTGTGCCAATGAACATGGGAGTATCTTTCTTTGTCAGACATGGTAAGGAAGGATGGATCTGCCAATCAGGAAAACAGGGAGACACATAAAGAAGAGACTAATAACAGAGTTTTTATAGAAAGGTTCTTTATTTTATAGAAAGTTTGCTTGTAAATAACTTCATTGAAATAAAATCAATTCAGCCTGTATCCAGACAAGCTGCTGCTGAAATACCCAGTCTGGTGATTCACAGCTTCTCAGCACAGGAAGGAAGGATGCTCATTTTTCTCTCTTCAAATGCAGTGCTTTCTCACTAAGACATTGATGCCTACTGGAGTTAGAAAATCTTCTCGGGCTTCTAATCTAGTAGAGACCTGTCCGTTTACACCCTGTGTTCTGCCAGCATCATGCTTATGTTGGACATGCTTTGGAAACAAATGTCATTCTTGTTTAAATTAATAACTCCCTCTGAACTTTATTGTCTTGGACAATAAAGCCTTGGATCCTGCTGATGGCCCATCAAGAAAGACTCCTCTTGTGCAACCAGCAGCTGCTGCATTGAATAGTCTATTGGGAACTATTGGGAACCAACCAACACCCAAGGAAATCCATACTGTTTCTTTCAAAAACAGTCACTAAGTTTGTTTTAAAGAGAAAGAAACCAAGCTCTTAAGGCCACATTTCAGGGAGCTAATACCGTGCTTTGAACTTGCATAGTCTGAAATGGGGCAACTCAGCTCCGCTCCCCTCGGAGAAAAGAGAGGGAAAAGGCTTTTGGGTGTTTGAAACTACAATTTTAGCCTAGACTGCAAAACAAAATTCAACAGGAATTAAGAATTCACGGTAGCCTCCTATTCTCTGTTCTGAGGGCGACATGCACTTCTCTGACTTCTAATTTCTAGTAAAACGTGCAGAACAGAAAAGAGAAACAAGACTCAATCCTTGTGGAAGATCAGAGGGCAGCAGCAGAATCCCTTTCCTGGGATGCCCCATTGGCAGGGTAAGCACTGTGCCACTACCTGAGTGACCCAGAACAGCTCCCTGCAGGCTCAGCAAAGCAGCACCTCCGTTGTGAAGGTGAAGTTGTGCACTTTAGAAAACTGTCCCAGCAGGACATAAAGAATTTATTAACCTGCTTCTTGCACAAAGGAGTTTGTTCTCAGCTGGTTTATCTGAAACTCCCACACTGGCAAGTTCAAGCCCTGGGCCCTTGGCACATTGTTTGGTCCCACAGTCAAATTCTGTCACCTCTTATGCCATGAAAATTGTCTTCTAGTTTAGAAAGCATGCCTCAAATTCATGTTCTTAATTTTCAGCTACGAGGCTCAGTGAAATTATTGACTTCTCCTGGACTTTTGAAATGTCAAATTTAGTACTAGTGGACAAACAGGAAAATAACTTTGAGACAAACGGATAAATCATTTCCCCACAGCAAAACATTTACTAACTGGATACAGCTTCTTTCATGCTTTCTTGCTTTCTATCCCCTCTTCCTTTTTCCATCGCCTGCCCCATTTCTTGCTGTGAAACCTTCTTTGCAAGAATGAGTATGAATGGAAAGAACAGAGCACTCTCCTGGATTTGCACACTACAAAGATATAAAAGAGTGAAGAGCAAGCCCACTGCACTGAAACATTCACAGCTGAAGATACAGACACCAGTTGTATGTGCAGGCACTTGGTGGAATAAATATACAGTGACACTCAAATCCTGACGCCCAAACCTCACTGCAGTGAAGCCAGAGGAGAGGTTTGCCTACCTGCCACTGTGTGACTACCCTGGTATCTCCAGGGCTTTCAGCAGCTGGAAAAAAAATGTGGTATTGCCTCTGCCATTTTTCCTGTGCCCTCTGCCAGGAGGCCTAAAGGCCTTGCCTTTGGAATGGCATGGAACCCACAAACAGATTTTACTCGCTCTAATTTCCAAAGATGTTCTAAAAGCTGATTACTGGAGAGCAAAGCACTGCTGTGATGCTGTTTCTCAGCTAACCTGCACTGTGCCTTTGTGCTGTGTAACTGATACCCACTGTGCTGACAGAGGGAGGGTTGCCATTTTCTTTGGTTTCATCTCTCAGGAGTTTTAGGTATTTCTCACCTATAATCAGACTTGTTAAGAGCTTAAGGCATAAATCACCTGAGAGAGAGCTGGGAGAAGAAAATTCTAAGCAGAGTCTTTCCATTACCAAAAAGCAAAACCCAATCAATTCCCACTGATTAAACTCAACAGAAAATATTTTCTTGGCTCATTCCAAAGCACAGAATATGGTTTTAAAAATAGTTCAACCAAATGCCACCTCAAAGTTAATTTGATTCAAAGCTTACTAAAGCCAAAGTGGGCTTTTCATCTGATACAATTTTTGCCTGTTTTCATTCAGTATGAGGTCTCTTGTCATCTGCAAGGTTTTATATTTGTGCTCACAACCCTGGTGCAAAGTACCTACTANTTTAATGGATCCAGTACAATAAGTGATGATCCCAACCAACACAACAATCCTTGTGTACAATGTGTGTCATGTATCAATGAAAATGTGCTTTTGTGAACCATCTGTGTGACACCAGTCACTGTGATTCTGTTTTCCTATCCCTCCTCTCAGAGGTGACCTTTAATGAAGCAGCAGAGGTTTTGTTTTTAAGAGCCTCTGGTGGAAGCAAAAGAAGTGAGAATGGTGGAGGTGCCGATGGGGAGACAGTAACTAAAGAGACTTCATAAATTTGAAGTATCTAGGCAGAATTTGTGGGACACTTCCAGCAAACCACTTCTGCTTTTGAAGGGTCAGCTCAAAACCACAGCTTTGGAACACAAACAGGTCAGAGATCAGACTTTAGTAAGGATGGGGAAATAAGGCCTTCTCCTCCTCATTATCTCAAATTTGAAACATTCACTTTGTCCAACTTTTCTGCTGCCCTAAGGTGAGGATTCTTGTAACCACTGTCCAGGAGAGTAGCAGGAAAGCCGTGCATATTTTGGTGTGATAACTTTTCTTTGGGAATGGCTAAAGAAAGCGAGCTGGAATCCTCCACTCCCCTTCCAGGTGGTGCATGGTGATTAGTTCCAAGATCATATTAAATAGGGAGTGTATGTACATAAGCTGACTTTTCAAGAAAATGTGTACTTTTAGAGAGAGTTATTCTTTGTCCACATGGAGACACAGGATGCCCAGTGGAAGCAGCACAGAATCCGAGTCTGCACACTGTCCCTCTGCCCCGTGGCGAGTGCCCTTTGTGTGTCAAGGCGGGAGCAGCTCACAGCAGTTTTGGGTCACTGTTCGGTCGGAGGCTGGAGTACATCCCCACGTGCCGCACCAGGTTGGGCTCCACCACGAAGGCGTTCTCGCCCTTGCCCCGCAGCAGCGAGTAGAGGGCGGTGTCCTTGGCGAAGCCTTGGTGGCAGCGCAGCCCCCGCAGGTATCCCGAGGCCCGGCGGGCGGAGGCAGCGGGAAAGAGCATGGCGGGCGTGCAGCACTCGCTGGCCGGCACCACGTTGTAGAGCGCGGGGTGCAGGCGGCGCAGCTCCAGCCCATAGTGCCGCCCCACCAGCTCTGATAGGGCCATGCTGTACAGGGCGAAGAATGCCACCAGGCACCAGCTGGGGCCTGCCCGCCCCACGGCCCGGCAGTACGCACAGGTCAGCACCGGACCCAGGAACATGCCCACGCCCAGCCACTCCAGGATTCTCATGGGCTCAGGGTTGAAGTAGCGCTGGAGCCTTTCGGGATGGTACAGCTTGAAGTAGAGAGCATCTCTGAGGTAGGGCTTGGAGAACCGGGCCAAGAAGAAGTGCTGCAAGACAGAAAATAGCTCCTCCTCTGGCACAGCATCATCTTCCACGAGAAGGATGTACTCTGGCTTGTACACCAACAGTGACTGCTCGAGGCAGAAGACGTAGTCCTGCTTCTCCTTCTCAAACTGGTTCAGGCTGGGGTCAGGATTCTCGCCAGTTCGGTCACGACTGACCATAGGAAAGAGGCTGCTCAGCAGCCTGACATCCTGATGGCTGCTGGGGTCTGACTCCACGTTACAGAGGAGCATGCGGTGGCTCTGGCAATGCATCCCACATTTCTGGAGGAGGCGATGGAAGTGGGAGGCCACTTGCAAGGCATAGTGAAAATCGTTCCTCCTCTGCACTGTGATAATGGTGATCAGCAGCAAGGGCTGGAAGGCATCACTGCCAGAGGCGTTGGAGGCGTTTGGCGTCTGCATCTTCTCAAAGTAATGGAGGGCATCCTGGCCTTCCTGCTGGTTCTGCTCCAGGAACTCCTGGTTCATGGGGTTCAAGTGCCAGTGCCGCAGATAGAAGTAAGAGTGGAGGAGCCGGTGGCAGATCAAAGGTGCCAGCACACCAAAAGTCACCACAGTCAGGGTGAGGAGATGGATAAAAGGCCTGGACCAGCGGCACCACTTCCCACAGAGTTGCCAGGCTCGATATAACATAATTGCTGCAGAAGGAGGGCACTCCTGCACTGCTCATACCCTCACTCCTTCACTTCCAATGCATCCTTCTCCCTGGACTGCAGGGTACCACTAGGGTCTCTTCTGCCAAAAGCTTGCACAGGCTGTCCAAGCCTAGAAAGGAAGAAGAAAGGGTGGTTACTGAAATACGAACTGACAGAGAAAATAGAAAGCAGGGGACTAGTCTCTGAGTAAGCCAAAATACAAGGCCCCTGTGGAATCCCTTGAGGTGGAGGCATCACAGAATAGTCCTGGGAGGTTGAGGACAGATCAGCTAAACTTAAGTTTCCAGCGAAGGACCCCTAAGGCCTTTTTAGTACATAGGAGCTCTGATCTAACCAAACTCAAATGGACTTGGTGTGTTTCTTACTGTGCTTCAAGCATGTAATGACAGGCAAGGTGGATGCAGCATGTGTGGAAATCCCTTTTTGTTAAAGGCACAAAGCTTAGGTAGCCCTATCTGGTGACAGTGACACAGTAATGTTTAGATCACAGCCAAGAAGCAAAGCCATATCTCTTGTATCTTAGTCTAGCACATATTGGAGAGACAAACCCCTTTGGAGGCACACATGCTTCCCTCCTGCTGCTCACACACTTCCAAATGTGTGTTTTTTCACTCTCCTCCCCGGAGTGTGAAGTCATACAACAAAGACACCGATTTACTTCACGGAAGGCCTGTGTATGCTAAGGGTAATGTGTGTGTCTGTTTCTCTCAGATGTCTCCTCCTCACTAGACCCTGTGAAATACATGGGCACAGCAACATTAACGTGTAATTGAGCCATTGACTCATATTTCTTATTTAAAAGTAGGCAGTTTAGAAGTATATGCCTTTAATTTTAAACTGAAGTATTCACATAAATACGTAATTTTTTGTATACACATTCACTTTAAGCAAATATCCACCTTCACAGAAGTTAGATTTTGCCATATCTGCTTCTCTGACTTCCCTGAACACCTCACAGCCTGACTGACAAAAGCTTACCCAAAATCAGAGCAGTTCAGATGCATTCTCTTATGTCAGTACTCCCACTTTTAGTCTGCCATTTAATTCTCCCTTTAATTTCCTAGTCCCTCTCCCTAAGAACTGAGTTACTCATGTTCCCCTCACTGAGGTGACTGAATGTGCACTGGGTGTTCAGTGCAGAGTTTCTCCAATTTTTTACCTTCTGCCTTCAGCAAGATCTGATCATCAAATGGTGGTTCCAGACCAAAGTATTATTCTTTGTCCTCTTCTGCACTATCATCTGAAGCGGCCTAAGCAAAGTGGGATGGATGGCACAAAATCATGGCTTTTCTCCTCTGTCTCAGAGAAATGAATCTTGTACAAGGAAAGACTTGGAGGACATGGAGCAGGGTCTGGCTCTGGAGGTACTTCAGAACTGCCTTCTTTGCAGAAGTCACATATTTGCTGTTTTTACCATTAGGAGAACCTTTTCCCTCTTGCCAATATGGGAATATAACAAACGTCTATGAAAGGCCTTCTAACAAAATAAATGCAAAATACACAAGAGTTTTTCCAAGTATTTGTTAGAGAACAGGAAGTTCATGCTGTGAGATCTCAAACCATCCTTAGATAAGACTGTGGCACCAGTGTTGTGCTCTCTGAGGGCTCAAGACAAGATTTAGTGTAATTAAATTGAAAACAGATTTACATGCTGATGTACATCTGCAGGTTCTTTCCATATAGCTTTCCTACCTGTCTGGTTATACAATCCTGTTGCACAAATGCTGCACTGAATTGCATCAGTGAAACTTGAAAAGGCCTTAAATGTGATGGCTGCACTTCAGCTGCTAGATCCAAGTCCTGAGCATTCAGGATGTGAAGACCTGAAATCTATCAGATGCAAAGATCTGGCATTTAAATGCATTTATTCATCCAAAATCCTGGGCCTTCCAGCTAACCTGTCACAAGCATTAAGAGAACACAAAGATGTAGAATCATATTCTACAGCTCAAGCTCTTGAGCCTTGTCTTGATAGAAGCATCACTGTGGGCACTGTCTCTGAGCAGCCTCCAAACTTGAAAGGACCACAGTGGGAAAAGGAAAACTAGAAGGTAGTTTAGTTCTCAGGGAAAAAGTTTACTTTCCATCTTCTAGCTATGCTGAAGCTCTGAGCTACAAAACCTATGAGCAGGCAATGAGATCTTGGGATGCGTATTGAAGCACTAGTAATAATTCTTTGGGCATTTCTTCATTAATAATTCTTAGAGCAACCTGGTTTAGTGAGTGGCATCTAGCAGGCAGGTTGGAACTAGCTGCTCTCCAAGGTCCCTTCCAACCCAAACCATCCTATGACTCTATGATGATAATGCTCACCACCCAAGGAACAGACCTCTTTCCCTCACACCATCTTCTACTGAAGAGGGAAGAATGGTTGTCCTGTCCTCCCTAGTGGCCAGCAGAGCTGGAGGGCTACAGCCTCATGAGATGAATTAAACAAGTTCTCACTTGACATCTTGTTCTTCTGCACCCCAGGATGTTCAAGGGTCATGTCCCAGGTCCCTGCAGGTGAACACACACTGAGTCTGAAGCCTGACAGGGCTGGGAAAGTGGTGCGGGGACTCCACCTGCTGGTGTCCCAGCTCCTGGCTCAGGGTAGGGTTGGTGAGGTGGTGCAGGTGAGCACCACATTCTCTGGAGGTACCTCCTGACTCCAGCTTCCCCTGGAAAAGCACGCTGTACTGGAAGCCACCCATGCAGGTCACTGTGTTGTAACTGCAAGCTTTATGACTTAACCCCAGCTTCACTTCACCAGTAACAGAGTTCACTATCTTAGAGCTCTTATTCTGGCTCTGCAGTACAGGAAGTCTCAGGAAAACAGCAATCACAAACAGACACTACTGCTACTCTTCACATCTTCCTCTCTGCCTGAGCTGTTCATACTTACACTGACAGCCACTCTCTTTGTCATGCTGTCTGCTAAGGAAAAGGCTGTTTCCACTGGGCAGTGAAATGACCACAGAGGCTAAAAATGGTCAGGAGTGTATTAAAGCAGGTGAAATACTGCAATTAGTATGAAAAGCAAGCTGAAGAATCTAGAAGAGAGGGAAGATACTGACCTCCATCCCGCCTTTTGTCTGTAATACTGGGAACCTGAGAGTTCAAAATACAGATGAAAAAATTCTTACTTCTGCAGAAGTGAAGCTTGATCTTATCTGCAGGATTTGAATCCAGAGTTTCTGCTCAGGCTGTTTTCTAGCCATTAGGATGGTTCTGACTTTAGAGGAGATACTGTTTTCAGGAGCTCTTTGTGTTGTCATTTTCACTTTTTTCAATTTCTAGGGGAAAAAAAATCTTGTTTTTCAAGCAAGTGGCATTTCAGACAGAAAAAAAAGAAGTCTGAGGAGAAAAGCAAGAATCAGATTTGGATTTTATAGT
The DNA here is from genome assembly GCA_013397195.1 of Hylia prasina. Lineage (NCBI taxonomy): Eukaryota > Metazoa > Chordata > Aves > Passeriformes > Sylviidae > Hylia > Hylia prasina. The sequence goes on along the minus strand of VYXD01002178.1, from coordinate 4,555 downwards.
GCCTTAAAACCCCCCACTTTATTAAACCTGAATAATAACTACTTTGCAACCATATAACTACTTGCAGTGGAGGCCAGATGTTCTGTGTAGAACTGAACCATTGTTTAAACACAACCAGAAGTTGTGGTGATATAAAACTGTAGATTTGGCTCGTTTCTTTTCTTAGATTCTCAGGATGAAGATTCCTTCCCAAAACACTTAATTCCAAATCTGTATCATACCTTCACTAGTCCCCTAATTACTTGGCTGAATCACACTGTTCAGGAAAACTCATCTCTTTGCACACTGAGGAGACTAGAAAAATAAGTAATGTACTCTTTGGGGTGCCAAGTCTGCTGTGCCTGTGCTTTAAAAGAGAAAGCTGATGTTCTGTCTGCTTCAAACTCCTCTCCACAGAGAGATGTTCCTGGAATAAAGTTTCCTATATGTTTCAAAGCTGCAAATTTTAAGTTCCTGGATAGCTGATGTAAGAGACACCATTTGCTTGCTCCTTCCTGCACCACGAGACAAGAATACAATTATCCCAGTAAATTACAATATTAAATTACTCCTTTTGGCCTATCTACTTCTTCTCAGTGTCAGTGGGAAAAGCCAGTTCTTTCCTAACATAAAAACAGCTGGATGAAGTCATGTGGTCAGAGCCATAGTCATGTCTCTACAAAGGGATGAAAGAAGGATACAAAGGCAGGCTCCTGGAAAATGTCATGGAAATGTCATGGGCTGTCACAGTCCCAGCTGAGACATAGCAGTGGTGGGAGTAATGGTGCTCATGCAAGTAATAGTTTTCACTTGTGTGTTGATCCTATAGCAACACCAAAGTTGAAACTTTTGTGTGAAAAGCTTTTCTATGCCCCAGCCTAACACCATGTAGATGAGCTGCCAGCTTAGGACCAGCTTCTCTGCTGATGAACCTGGCAGAGACAAGGCGTTTCTGGTGCTGTGACAAACATCCTGCTCAAATCTGAAGAAGGTGATGGAGGCTTCCCAAGGAGCCATCGAGATCTCCTGCAACATACAGGCATGCTGACAGGGAATGTACAGATATCCGTGACTTCCAAAACCTGAGGTCCCTGCCATGAGCTGATCTCTATTACTGGGCCAGAGGGCCAGCTTTTCTCATCTGCAATCTCTCGTTTTCTGACAGCTTTTATTAGGTCAGGTGCCAGGTAATATTTCTGCATAGTGTCAGGCCCTCACTGACAATAGCAGTGTCCAGTCAAAGCCAAGCATCCACAGATGTGACCACTGCAGTTTCGTGTCAAACTGGGAGTTTGGCTCCATGGAAAATACAAACCATCCCAGCAAGAGCTGTGCTGCTAAAAACATTCAGAGGAATCTTAATGGTAAGAGACCAGTAGTTGTTTTTTGATTGTGTTTTACTGGCAGGTACCAAATATATCTCTCACCTCCTCAAGCATTGCTGAAAGCAATTGTTCTTATGCTGTCCACAGATTATGAATGCCATCTATCATCATCAGATAAGCAAAGATCAGGGCTGCCGCACTTACACTTCAAGCTGTCATTAATCTGTTAACTNATACATGGGCACAGCAACATTAACATGTTGTAACTCAGCCATTGACCCCTACTTCTTTTTTAAAATATGCAATTTAAAAGTATGTGAGTGTCATCTATCCACTTATCACCAGATAAGCCAGGCAAAGATCAGGCCTGCTGCAGTTAATCTCTCAGCTCACGTAGAACTTTTNTTAACTGTGAGTGTTACACCTTTAGTACACAGACCACAAGAAACTAAAGTTCTAAGGGAACTGAGAGATTAAGCTTAGAGAAGTGGCTAGAGAAGGGCAGAGGCCCTTTGCAAAAGTTGTGGTACATGACATAGAAAGTGAAGGCACTGCTGTCTGTTTTGATCTGCCATTCCTCAGGGCCTGTCAGTGAATGTACAGGCCTCTTCTGTCCAAGGAGGTGGAATTTAAGCACTATTGGAACAGTAAAAATGCACAAATATGCAGGGCGTAAAATGTCCAGTTAGGTAACACCAGAAATTGCAGAATTAAAACTTAAATGTAAATTTTGTCATAGACTGTCTTGCTATTCTCATTGGACTGTAGTTAATTTTTACAGATTGTTCATAAATCCCTAGAAATCCATGGTGCACAGTTTGAAAGCTACTGAACTAAGAAAAGAGGGACATGGATGTGGCAGCTGAATGACACTTTCCCCTTAGTTCATTTTATTTGAACTAAGAGGATAAGACTATGCCACCAGTGAAAGAGGCTGTGAACTCAATATATATTAATTACAGTTATTTCCCCAACTTCTGTCTTGCTTCTTATGTGTATGAATTTTCCTCTGTCACATAAACCTGAATGGAGCCCATTTCACCTGGCTGCCTCCCTGCAGGGCAATCCCATGGGAAAGCAATGCTCCCTCCCTCTATTGCTACCAAGCAGTCAGGTAGATCAGATAAAGTGGGAGAGCAGCCTGAGAAGAGCTCTGCAAAGTAATAGCTAAACACACAGACTGAAGGCAATGACTTTGGAGGAGCTGTCTGTGATTTTGGTAGGTGTAATGGTGGTTGAGGTGCCCCTAGAGAACCAGGGCGATCTGTCTAAAGGGGACTCATCCATTTGGTCATCCTGGTGGGGTGGCCTGTAGCAAACCCCCACAATAAAGTCACCTGTCCCTGTCCTCCCTTAATCCTGACTCATCATGTCTTGGACAGCTCCTCATCCATCCCTGGGCAGAGCTGCATTCACTCCAGCTGGTCACTGACATAGATGGTGACCCCTCCGCATCTCCCCCACCTGCCCTTGCTAAAGATTCTGTATCCTTCCATTCCACCACTCCAGTCCCAGGAGCCACCCCAGCACATTGCCATGATGCCAAGGAGCTGGCAGTGCCCTGCAGGTGTGCCCGTGACTCCAGCTCCCTGTGTTCCTTCCCCATGCCTTTGCACAGAGGCAGGTAAGTTGGACTCTGATGAAGGCAAAGTAGTAGTTGGAGTGGCTGGAATTCCTTTGTGATGCCATTCAGGTGCCCTCCTGCTGATCTGTGATCCCTCCCCATGTTCCAGGTATCTATTGCTAGGCCTGGCTTTTAAACCAAAACCCTTGAAGTTCCCCTCCCACAGCAGCTTCAAATTAAGGCCCTCACCAACTTGGTGAGCCTGACACTGAAATTCCCTCTCTGTCAGGACTCCAGCAGTCCCAACAGGTTTTTCCAAGTACATCCTATGGTCCAAGCTGGACCCCTGGCTGTGGCACCAGTCCTGTGACCATTTGTTGGTTGTCAGATTTCAAACCCCCTTCCCTTTGAGTGGAACAGTTGGAAAAAACCTACCTGTGCTCCAGAAGATGATGAAGGGATTGGAGCATCTCTGCTATGAGGAAATGCTGAGGGAGCTGGGGCAGTTCAGCCTCAAGAAGAGATGGCTGGGAGGGGACCTGATCCATGTCTGTCTGTGTCTGCAGGGAGAGGTCAAGGAATGGACCCATGTGGGACCCAGCAGGGGGACAAGAGGAACAGGCAGGAAGTGATGCCCAGGAAGTTCCACCTGAACGTGAGGAAGAACTTCTTCCCTGTGCAGTGACTGAGCACTGAAGAGATTGCCCAGAGAGGCTGTGGAGTCTCCCTCACTGGAGATATTCCAGAACCTGGACACAACCCTGTGCAATGGGCCCTGGAATGACCCTGCTGAAGCAGGGAGGTGGGACCAGATGACCCATTGTGGTCTCTTCCAAGCTGCCCCATTCTGTGACTGTGCCAGGCCGTCTTCCCAGGAATTCAGGTGTCTAGGCCGTGTTTTACAGGAGCTAAATATACCAGCCTGAGCCAGGATTAGGCAAAACTGGAGCTGCTACAGCTGCACCCCTGCACCTACACCAAAGAGGTATTGGCTACCTCAGTCACTATAGGCTGTATATTCCTGTGGCTCCTGTGAGCCCACAGAGCTCTCCTATGTGGCCTGCTGGAGATCGCCCTGTGAGCTGGGACATTGCTCAAGGACATTCCTGGAGGCTGAGACCCCCTTACCCAGCAGCTGATGTCTATAGTGAGGTAACATATTTTGCATTAAACCTAAAAGCATATTGTATGTTCATGACATTTATATATCCAGCTACAGCTTTCGGTGTAGAAGTGTAGTAAGTAGCAGAGTCTAATCCTGGTTTAAATCATTGTTGAAATCAGAAACTAAAAGGTGGTTCAATTATCATTTAGTTACAGTTTAATTATTAATTATTGTTAAAGTACAATTGAATTATTCCTTAATCAACATTTGCAATTTATCACTAAATATCATTTTATCATCATCTAATTATTAATAAAACCTTTTTGTTATCCCCACAATGATGAATTCTCTTAAAAATTCACCTGTGCCAGTAGAGTTGTGAGTGTATGAATGGGGAGAGAGGGAAAGAAAACAGATGTGGTGATGGCTGCTAACACTGTAGGTGTTGTGGCTTTACTGTTGTTCCTTTATGACTGTGAAGAATAAAGTACAGGAATAAGGAAATAGAATATTTGTGAACAAAGGCCTTTGATGACAAAGCTGTCAATTTCCAGTTGGGACAGGTCTATGTAACAATCAAAA
>VYXD01002177.1:919476-1005913 GCA_013397195.1 Hylia prasina | reverse complement strand
TCCTCTCTTGCACCCTGCAGGAAAAGTTACTGCAGGGGGCTCCAAGAGGTCCTTGCACCCCTCGGGGCTGTGGCTGGCACAGGGGCCAAGTGGGAGAGAGGTGGGTGTAAGGGCTGGGAGTGCTTGCTGGCCCTGCTGGGTCTGGAGGTGATGGTTTATAGGTGACAGCTCAGAGATGTTGGCTGCAGTGTCCACTTGCACCACTATAAACTGGATGCTGCCCTCACATCTGGCATCCCACGTGGGAGATGCCAAAACTGAATTCATGTTTTTTACTTGTTCTCATCCTTTCCTGGCCTATGCCCTCCCAGGCTTGGCTGTCACCTCTGCTCCTCTCCCCTGCAGCCCCAGGTGAAGGGCCACGCAGGCAGGGTGCATCTCCTCTCCAATAAACACAAATTAATGACAAAATTAATTTAAAAAACAAAGCCTTTAATCGTTTTCATTTTAATCCAATGTCATGGTGGGGTTGGGAGGGATGTGGGAAACCTGTGAGGCCCCAGTAGGTGCCCACATGGGGTGACTTGCAGCTGCGTGCCCCTGTCCCAGGCCCTGAGGTGCCACCTGGTCCACAAGCACCAGGAATATTACAGGGATGTGTGTGGGGAGAGGCCGAGGGGAGATGCCATGGTAGGATGAAACGTTCCGGTGCAGGCGAGTAATAAACAATTGTCCCTGTGGTCTATTTATAGAGGCTGAGTGCAGGATTAGTTGTGGGGTTATTTTTGGAGCAGCTGAAGGCAGTTGCTGGACGGCGCTTCTGAGCTAATCAAGCAAACATTTTCTGTCTCGCCTGTGCTCAGGCTGTGTGTTCCCTGGCCCCCTCCAGCGAGGCTGAAACCTGGGCTGGAGTGCCAACCCCCCAGTGGGATGGGGTTGTCTCGGGCATCCTTGGATGCTGTCCTGCTGCCCTAGTTCAATTTGTGCCCCAAGCAGTTTCCTGACCCCTCCCTGAGCACCTGGGGGAAATGGGGCCCAGCAGCTGTACCCCGAGCGAGATGGGGGTGACATCCCCTCCTCTACACACAGCACTGACCTTGTGCCATCCCAGCAGTGATGTGTCCATGGAGACACAGCAACCAGGGGCATCCTTGGCCCTGCAGCTGATGGGTCCTCGTCCCCCAGCTGTCCCCTCCTCACCGGTGCTTCCCCGTCCCCTTTGCTCAGAGCCTTCCTGACCTCTGGCCCTCCCCACAAGGCAGGCTGCATGGCAGGCTGTGCATTTGTGAGAACTTGCCTTCCCACCTCCTCCATCACTTTTTTCCCCCACTTTTTCTTTTCTCCTTTTCAAGCCCCAAAGGTCACTTGTAGCCCCGTCCCCTCCCATTGAGCCTCGCTGCAGCTCCGGGCTCTCCCCACCAGCCCCGGCTGGGGACCTGAGCAAACAGGGCCGGGTTAACCAGTGCAGCTGTATGCTAATGACGGCTGCCCGCTTAACTCTCCTCACTGAGTAAAGTCAACCCCACTATTGTACCCAGCTCCTCAAACAAGCCACAAAACCCCAACGCGTTCCCGGGGCCGGCTGCGGGGTGGCACCCAATTTCCAGCTCACTTGTAATTCATCATCCCCAGAGCTCCATCGTCCCCCCTCTGCTGCCTCCTGCCTTCCCCCCCCCAGCCCTTTTGTCTTTTTTCCTTTGCCCTTTTGTGCACGTCTGGTTTTTAATAGTGCTTGGCAGCTGGTTGTGGTTTCTCTCCTCCAGCTTTGTTTGCTGCCCGCTGATTGATGGCGATGCCTTTCCCACCCCCTGCTCTCTCCTCCTGCTTCTCGTCCTTCCCCAAATCCCAGGCCCAGAACAGCCCCTCCAGTCCTCATTCCTGGGTGACATATGCCAGGAATTAGCTGTGTAAATAGAGGAGTGCAACCGGGCAGGCAGCTCAGGGGCCCGGGGAGGAGGTCAGGTGCTGCCTGGCACCGTGGGATTGTGCTGGGATGGGACAGTGGGGCACCATCCCCTCCTCTGGGCTGGTAAGTGGCACTCGCTGGCACCACCTCAGCCCCCTTGGGTGGGACACAGGAGCAGAGAGGAGTCGTGGAGGTATTGTGCAAGTGGCCAAGGACAGCCACGTGCTGTTGACACAGGTGGGGACACGGTTGGGAGCCGGCGCCAGGGGCAAACACACCTGCCTGGGCGGCTGCTCCGGCACCCCCGGCCACGCGCGCCGGCTCAAGCCTGAAATCCCTGCTCAGATCAGGCCGTGCTCTGCACCTGCTCCCCCCCGTGCCCCTCCTCCCCTTGTGCTGGGGACAGCCCCTGTGGCCCCCAAAATCTCCCTGCCAGCTGCTGCCCCATGCAAAAGGGAAGAGGATGGGGATGCTCCGTGTGGGGGCTGGGATTTGCTCCCAAGGGGAGCTCAGCACCCTTCCCGTTCTGAAGTTGGGTGTGTTGTGTGGGTACCCGGCTCTCCAGTGCCACTTGGAGTTTTGGCAAGGGGGAAGAAGTCACCACCAGCCTCCTGGAGGAACTGGTCCCAGGTGCTACCCAGGGATGCTGTGTCACATCCAGAGCCACATGGTCTCAGCCCCTTAGTCCTCAGAGGTGCCTCGTCTTCTCTTTCAGACCTTCATCTTCACTGACGGGGAGGATGAGGAGCTGAAGAAGCAAGCACGTGAGTCTGTGGCTCTTGTTCCTTTGTGTGTGTCACCTGGCCAGGTCCCCTGGAAAGCTCCTATCTGTGGAGCATGGTTGGCATGGGGCCCGTCTTGGGAACTCTGAAAAAGCCCTCACCACAGGAACCTGGCTTGAGAATGATACAACTTGTTTCACTGATAATGCTTAAAGCACCCTCTGCCCTGGAGCCCCATCTGGGGACAGGTTTACTTCCCAGTCAGCCCAGCCCATCCCCTGCATGGAGCTGCTGGGGATCACAGTAACAGGGTGGGGTGCCTTTGCACCACTTTGTCCCTGGGGTGAGCTGGGATTGATGGACAGCATTTCATGGGAGCATTTTCTGGGCTGGGGTCAGCGTGGTCTGTTGTCTCCATGCAAATTACTCCTTTTCAGGCTGGGAGGTGATTGCCTTTGAGCTGGGAAAGCAAAACAGGGCAGGATTTTTGCTACCATGTCTTGGGGAAGCTCAGGGCTCACAGACACCCCTTCACCCCCAGAGTGGCTGGTGCACCCTGGGCAAGGCGATGTGGGGTGGCATCATGCTTAAAACGTGGATAGGGCTGATCTATGATGCATCTGCTGCATCCACATTCCTTATTCATTCCTTCCCTTCTCTCACATGGACACCAAAGGCATCGGCCCAAAAATTCATCATTTGGCCAAAATAAATGGCCAAAACCTATAGCATGTGGGTCACTCAGCTTTGGGATCATCCATGAGTTTCCATTCCTCTGGCACACCTGGGACATGTGCTGTGAAGTGTCACCATCTGAGTGCGTGGGGAGGTGTGGGATGCACCAATGCTGGGGTTTGACCCCTCTTTTTTCCCTGCAGGAAATGTCATCAACACCAACTGCTCGGCTGCCCACAGCCGCCAGGCCCTGTCCTGCAAGATGGCCGTGGAGTACGACAAGTTCATCGAGTCTGGCAGAAAGTAAGCTGTGCCCAGGGCTGCTCTGGGGGGCAGGATGGTGCAAACAGAGACCATTTGTGTTTTTGGGGTTGCACCTCAGTGTGGGGACTGGGGAGCTGCCCCGGTTGGGTGTGACACTGCTGTCCCTGCAGGTGGTTCTGCCACGTGGACGATGACAACTACGTGAACGTGCGGATGCTGGTGAAGCTGCTCTCCAGCTACCCCCACACACAGGACATCTACATCGGGAAGCCCAGCCTGGACCGGCCCATCCAGGCTACGGAGAGGATCAGTGAGAACAAGATGGTGAGCATGGGGAGCGTTTGGGGCTGGTTTAATTTGGGCTGGGTGGAGAAGGAGCTGTTGTCTCACTGCGTTGGCTCCCCTCTCTCGCAGCATCCTGTGCATTTCTGGTTTGCCACGGGTGGAGCAGGGTTCTGTATCAGCCGAGGGCTGGCACTGAAGATGAGCCCTTGGGCCAGGTAAGAGCTTTGGTGTTGCTCTCCCATGGGGACTCCTCATGGTCCCCAGGGCACAAAGAGGTGACATTTTTGGGGATGCGTGCTGGACCACGTCCCACAGTCTTTCTCTCTGCCTTTCTGGTGGTGTCCGCAGGGAGCATGGAAACAAGCTGGGAAGGGCTTAGTTTCCCCCAAACTGACTTTTAATCAGAGCTGGGCATCCACTGGCCAACCCCAGAACCCTGCAGGGTGCCCGCATCCCCTGGGCTTTGCTCCTCTGCAGCCCCTCTCTGTCTCCCCGCAGTGGGGGTCACTTCATGAGCACTGCAGAGAAGATCCGCCTGCCCGACGACTGCACCATTGGCTACATCATCGAGTCCGTGCTGGGCGTGAAGCTCATCCGGAGCAACCTCTTCCACTCCCACCTGGAGAACCTCCACCAGGTGCCCAAGTCGGAGATCCACAAACAGGTACCCCGAGTTGTCACCTAAATATCGGGCATCACGGCTAAGATATTGATTGATGTGTGACCAAAACAGCAGAGGGGAAAAGCCCCGTCGGCCCCTCGCTGTGGGGTGATGCAAGGTGTCACTGCGGGCTTTGGGAAATGGGGTGAATTTTGCAGCTCCCCTTCCCTCTGCTCGATGCTTATGGCCACATCGGCCACTTCACCCCTCTGTGCTTGCCCCCCAGGTGACACTGAGCTATGGCATGTTCGAAAACAAGCGCAACTCCATCCACATGAAGGGAGCCTTCTCTGTCGAGGAGGACCCATCCAGGTGAGATGGGGGTCCCTGTCGCCCCCAAACCCGGCTGCCGCGGGGCCGCCTCCATCCCGTGCTCAGCTTTGCTCCTCTCCTCCGCAGGTTCCGCTCCGTGCACTGCCTGCTGTACCCAGACACGCCGTGGTGCCCCACCAACATGGTTTACTAGGAGGCGCAGGTGCCCTCCAACCTCGTCCCGAGTTTCCCCGGTATCCGACGGGCGTGCGGGACCTGCGTGCGGGTGTGTCGGTCCGGCCCCGCCGCCAGGCGGGCGGACGGACGGACGGACGTCGTTGCTGTGGTATTGCACAGTGTGTGTGTACTGAAGGCTGCTGTGCGGCCCCTTGACCCCTGCCCTGCCTGCCTGGCTGCCCGTGCCCGCTGCCTGGTCCGGCCGGGATGGTGGAGAGGGACGGGAACTGAGCACTTAACCACCGGGCACCCCGCGGCCGGCGGGCCCCACGCCATGCGTGGAGAGCGGCCGCAGCGCGGGGCCCTGCCCCACCCCGGGCTTGCTTCTCCTTGTTTTTTTTTTTTTTCCCCCCTTTCAAATGTTAAGTTTTTTTTGGTGTGTTCTTCCCTTCTTTGCATCGACCCCCCCAACCCGTTCCCATAACCCCCTCACCCGCCCCATCTTCTCTCCCAGTCCCAAAATCTCAGCAGCGAAGCTCTGGCTCCCAGTTCAGATGAGGAGCCCTGTGTGTTCTGCTCCCTGGCTCTGCAGACAGGCAGAGCGGGCAGAGGTGGGCAGGGGAAGCCTCTGGCCATGGCAAAGGCTCCTCCAGGGCCCTGCAAAGCTGCTGGGTGCTTGACAGCCTCACTGGAGGGAGACAGTGGGNGTGTTGGTGTTAACTCCATTTCCCAGAGCTTCCCCCACATGGGTGAAGTGTTTCCAGCAGCATTGGTGGGTGAACTATTTATAGACTGGTGTAAAGACTTTCTATAAATATGGGTGTGGGAGGAGGGCTTTTCCAGAGCTGCCACAGTGGGGTGGGCACCGTGTTTGTCCAGGGTCTCCCTCCAGTACTGCTTGGGCAGCCCTGCAGCTCTGCAGAGGAACACCTCGAGGTCTGCCCGGGGACTGTGTTGGTGTCTCCTGCAAGGCCAGAGCATCCTCCAGCCCTGCCTTGGCTGTGGGTGCTGCCCAAGAGGCACCTGACCAGCTGGGCACCTGCCACAGGCAGGCAGCATCTCCCAACCCTCCCACTGTGCTCTCCCTGATGGAGAGGGATTTATCCAGGGAGGGAGAGGGACACCGCATCCTCTGAGAGCTGCCCTGCCTGCCAACACCAGCCCTCTCTCTGCCCTTGGGCCGAGCCAGAGCTCAACATTTCCAACTTGAAGCTGAGTGAAAATAGCCCATAATGGGTGTGTTGTAAATATGTTATTGAGCCAGTATTTTTTTTACTGTGCCTTTTTTTTAAGAAAGAAAAAACCGCATTGAGAAATATGTAGATTTTAAAATGCTTTTTATACGTTTTCTGTGGATCAGAAAAAGAAAAATCCCTGACCTTTGATAATCTGTTTAAGAAAGAAAAAAAAATTGCGATGTCTTGTAACTATCACTTACCTTAATTTATATGTTCCAGTATCTGGAATGTCACTCTGTGCTTTTTGTAACTAGGACTTGTTTAAAGCAATAGATGTGGGAAGGGGAACCAGCATGGACAGTGTGTTCTCAGGGACCTGAACCCGATCGCTGCCACGGGGTTCCCGTGGGAGCGGTCACCAATAAAGTGGCTTTTTTGCTGACCACAGTCACCTGGTCCCGGGCTCCGGCGTCTCTTTATGGATGTGCTGCTCCGAGCGGCCCTTGATCCCCCGCAGATGTTATCACCTCTGGCCGAGCTCTCAGGGATGCCCTGAGGAGGGGCTGCGCCTCCATCCCCTTTTTTCCCACGGGTACTGGGATCCTGCTGGCCATTTGCGTCCCGGGGTGTGAGGGTCCTCTCCTCCTTCCCCTTCCCAAAAGGCTGGGACAGGGCTTGGCACCTCGGGGCTGGTTTTTCCCAGGCTCGGGGGCGGGAGGGAGGCGGTGGGGATGGGGTGAGAGCCGGTTGTTAGCAGGGTGTTGTTAACAGCCGGCGGGCAGGCGTGTGCGTGGGAAGGTTGGGGGCTGCGGGGGGGGATCCCCTTCCCTCCCCTCACCCTTTCCACCGCAGTTTCAGCCAACACCGAGCATCCACCTGCCAGGAACAAGTCCCAGCTTTTATGGGCTGTGGCGGCAGCCTAAGATCTGTGCCCCCACTCCCCAAACCAGTCCTGTTCGTGCCACTGGTACCAGCTTCCACCTGTGCCATCCCCTCCTCCCCACCTTCCTGCAGAGCCAGCACCCTTTTTTTATTCTTTTTGAGGCACACTTACTTACTTCACAGTTTTGCTTGAGTCTCTGGGTTATCAAGAGTTGGCCCTGCTAAAAATACAGCCTGGCAGGAAGTCGGTGTGTGCTGAAGCAGCCACCCCTCCTCCCAGCACCCACTCACCCTTCAGACAGCCACAAAAATCCAAAGTGCCCCAACCTGTGCAGTCCTTGGTGAGGCGGGGCTCTGGCTGAGAGAACCAGCATTGCCCTGACCCGGCCACCCCAAAAAAGTGTCCTGGACGGGTGGATGGACAGCAGCGCTGCCTTCCCCAGCTGCCTGGGGCCAGGGAGGGTGTGCTGGGTGCAGGATGCACCCTCAGCCCTCCCCCGGTGCAGGGCCAGCGCAGGGACCCACGTCAGGCACAGGAAGCTGCGACACCGAGCCCCGTCTGCTCCCCCGAGAGTTTCCCTATTGCTCACAGCCTGCGGTTTCGGCAGCGTGGGCACTTCCCAGCAGGGCTGCTGTCACCCCCACTGAGCCTCCCCTGCGCCCCAGAAGGGACGGGGAGATGTGGGTGAAGTGCCCATCGAGGCACTGGGCAGCCAAGGCTGTGGCTTGGGGTTGGGATGCCGCTGCAAGGAACAGGAGCCCCTGGCAGGGGTAAAGGCTGGGGGGATGCTGAGCATGGTGCAACTCCTGGATGGGGCTTAANATAAAATAAAATAAAATAAAATACCCCACTAAGCCTTCAGAAGCAGGGGCAGGCAGCTCACCAGCCCTCCAATTTGTCTCCCACCAGGCTCCCAGTCTTTCCCTCCTCCTGTTCCTACTCGTGGGCCGAAAAGTAAATAAATACAGGCATTAATAAACAAAAGGAAAACAAAAGCAAAGCCTGCTGCTCTTGCATACTTGGCAGACTCTGCAGGCCAGGCTGCTTTCATGTGCACCCCGGCGCTGGTGTGGGACGTCCTGTTTACTCTCGCCTGCTCGGCAGCTGATAAGGCAGCTGTACCTTTTGGAGAGTCTGGTGTGTGGTGATGGGGTGGGGACAAGTCCAGCTTGTTGGGGACACTGCCACTACGGAGGGACCGCTGCTGTTGACACCGCTGTGCCCAAGGGATGCTGCAGCACAGTGCTGGCCAAAGGCTTTCCCCATCTCTGGGCGGTTGCAACATGGAGGGCAGAGAGAAACACACTGGTTTAGTCCTTTCTGTTGTTCCCCACTTCCATTTTTTCTTTTTTTTTTTTAATTTAATTTGCATTTGGGTCACTTGCAGTCCCAGACTCCATGTGAGTCACTGTGTTCCCAGCCTGGCTGTGGGGACTTTCACCAGGGAACGTGTGCACGGCGATGGGACAAACGCCCGTCCTGGTACTGAAGGCAGTGAGAAGTACTTGAGACTTGGGGTGGGAGGGCAGTGTTGGGAGACAACAAAACTTGTGTGAATTGGCTCCAAGAGCCACTTCCAGCTGCTTTGGCCCAGAAAACTGGAATATTTGTGGGAAACTAACATAAAAGCATCCGAGTGGCGGGGCCTGAGCGATGCATGCAGCTGCAGCTTGGGGACTTGCCTGTCCCAGCGCTGGGTGGGAGAGTGCTGGGACCCCCACGGGGGCATGATCCACATCCCCACCACCTCTGTGCAGCTGGAAGTGACTTAATCCACCACCGGCACTGTCTGCCTTGGAGCGAGGGGCTGAAAAGCCCTGCAGCAGAGAGTGATGGCTATGGGATGGCCGAGACTCAGCACTGGGATGTGCAGAGGAGCTCTCAACCACTGCCCCTTTATTTTTTTTCACCCTTCTGTTATTTCCCACCCCTGCATAAAATGCAGGTGGTTAAAATAAATAACCCAAAAGCCCCACAAAGTTTATTTTTCCTTTCCTGACTTTTAAGACCAGCCTTGAATCTATCAAAACCAATTCCCCTTGCCCCAGAGCTCCCAGCAACTGCTGTTTCTGGTCTGCCTCAGCTGCCCAGTGGGGCCAGTTCTGCTGCTGTAGCCATTTGGCAAGCCAAGAGTGGAGGAGGAGATAAATTGAGCATCTTAAAAGCATCTGGAAACACTTCCCACGGCGCTGCCAGATGAGATCTGCGAAGCCACGGCATCACTTGAACAGCCCCGCTCCCAACCCCTCCTTCCTCCTCCTCCTCAGTGGATGTGTCCCCCTTCAGCCCCCACCAAACCACGGTGGTTTCACCAGGGAAGCAGTGCTGGGTTTGTGCTTGTCCACGCTGAGGACAGGGAGCTGAAAGCAGCAGTGACACCGCACAGCAGAGCAGTGTCACCACCCTGTGGCCTCAGCGCTGGGTGATGCTCCAGCCATGTCCTCACCAGCCTGGTGAGCCCCCCTCATTTAGGGTGGGCTGTTGAGTTAGAAAGCCCTTGGGGAGCAGGGGGCCATTCTGGCTCCCTGGTGAGCACCCTCTTTGCAAGCCCCAGGGCTGATGTGTTTGGAACAGATCATGAGTGGCCGGGTGATTTATGGGGTGCAAGCGCCAGGATCCGTGAGGTTTGCCTGGTGGGAAGAGGAAGCAGGTGGGAGAAGCACCAGCATCTGCAACACCTCGCAGTGAGCAGGGAGCTGTGCTTCCTCCCACTTCCCTCTACGGACTGTGGGGGGATTAAAAAATCCCTGAGCAGGGATTTCTGCTGAGGTCATGGTGAGAAACACCCTCTCCTCCAGGAAAAGCCTTCCTTGCCTGCAGAGCAGAGGCAAACGGCCCCAGCAGCAATGGAGGCTCCAGCTGCAGAGGGAAAAGTCCTCTGCTGCTGCCACCATCCAGGAAAAGTCCTCTGCTCTATCACGGAGCAGCACAAAGGCACAGCAGTGTGACCAGCTGCTTCATCATCGTGGCTACAGCCAGGCCACCCTCTGTCCCTGCCTGGCCACCCCCAAATGAGCTGGGACATGCTGGAGTGCGGGGACAAACCAAGCTGGTGCGGGCCGGGCTGGAGACTGGGCGAGGAGGAGCCCTGGATGGAGCATTCCCGTGGCTGCCTCTGCTCACAAACCCTCCCGACTGCCAAGCGCAGGGCTCCAGCATCCCCACGTGGTCAGGCCGAACGGAGTCTCCCTGTTCGGGGTTTTCTTTCCAGCGGATGAGCCAGGGGACACCCAGCTCCGTCCTGGCCTCCCTCGCAGTGCAAGGAGAGGACAAGACCTCCTGAAAGCACCACAGAGTGGGGTGGGGAGATGGGGTCATTCCTCAGAGGGTGCGTCAGGAGGGGTTAGAGAAGATGAGCTGCAATTTCAGCTGCCTGCTGCCTTCCTGGACTCATGGAGAGTGCAAAACTCCACCGGACTCTCCCAAAGAACCACAAATCCAGCTCTTAAATGCACCCCTTGGAAGGAGCTGGGCAGACCAGGCTGCAGCACCAGCAGCAGGTGCTCCTGCACAGTGCCACGTTCAGCAGGAGACACGACCTGCAGTTTGGGCCATTTCCCACCCCAAGAGGTGACAGCAGATGGGGACATGCAGTCAGTGACAGTGTCCCACAGCCACCAGCTCTGCCTGATGGTTTTCCATCCTCCAACCCAGTCAGGAGGCCGGAGGCACCGCTCGGAGGCACCGCTCGTGTTAGCACAGCTCAGCACACCACGGAGCAAAGAGTTTGAAAGCATCTCCCCGGGGCATCCCTCCCTGCCTTATCTCTGAGCACTGAGATCTAAGGGACCACTACTGAAGGCTGATCTGAAGGCAAGGTTTATTCAAACACATACTTCACCCTTCCCTCTGTTTTCTCCAGGCCCTGAATGGCTCAGGAGAGAGCTCTGCCCTGCTCCTGCTGGGATTGGGAGCGGTGCAGAGGGTGAGAGAAGCTGCAGCTCCTGGAACACTGGGAGAGGTCACCAGCAAGGTGGCCTTTGTGTGTTCCCATCCCTGGTGGAGTCCAGAAACCTGGTAAAATATTTACACTGATGACTCTGACCTAGGGTTTATTTTCCTTCACGCCATGAGATTCCCTTGACTGCTCCAAGCCCTTTTAGAGCTTTAGAGAGCAGATTTAATCATCTCAGGTCAGGGATGAAGATGGAAATGTGGGTTCCTCCCTTAGATGGGAATAAATAAAAAAAGAGGACACTCTGTCAATTATTAGTGAAGGGAGAAAAACTGGTGTCTGTTGAGATTCACAGCAATGAGGGGTAAGTCACAACAGGGAGCCCTCTGTGGTTCTGAGCTGGACTCGTGGGCAGGACTTGAGAGCACGGGTGTGGGTTTCAGCCATACTCACAGCATTTTAAAAAAATACATAGCATTTACAAAGACAGAGTTGAATTATTGCTTATCCCCACACCTAGGAAGGGAGGGGCTGAGGTCAGAGCAAGAATAGCACGGGATGAGGGCAGGAGCCCAACGCCTCCTTTGACTGGCAGATCAGGCAGAGAACAGATGAGGAAAATTAGAGGAAGGTAAAGGTTTTTTCAGTTCACTCCGTGATAGTGATGCGGTGGTGTGCCCGTGATCAGAGAGCTGCACAATCAGAACTAAAAAGAAACCCACGGTACCCTGGGGCAGCACTGAGCAAGGTCAGCCCATGCTGAGTTTCATCTCCTCCCAAAAGGGAACACCTGTGACAGGGCTGAGCTTGTGGGGCACCATCCCGGGCCATTTTTCCACACTTCTTGTGCTGGTGGAAAGGAGCCACTCATGTTTACTGCTGCTCCAGTGGGGAATAATCAAAGCAGCAGAGGGGCCTCAAGGGGTTAAAACACACCGGGCTCAGGAGAACATCTCCCAGGCTGATGTGTCCCATGGCTGCCTCAGGGTACAAGGACATCCCCACAGCAGCCACCAGCCCAGCCCCACACCCCCTCTGGGAGAAAACACAGATCAATAACCAGGAACAATGGTTTTAAATCGTTTATTTTTAAAACATGAAACCCAAGCTGAATAGAAACCACAGAAATTACATTTAGGTTTTTTTGTTTAGTATTTGCAAACCAAAAAGTTACAGTAAAAAATAGCTACGTTACAATCAATAGAACTACAGAATTAAAAGTAAAGATACAAAAATGGGCTCAATCCTCTTTAATCCTCACAATTTAAAAACATTTTGGGTAAGTGCAGGAACACTTGAAAGAAACTAGCAGGTCCGAAGTTTAAAAAAAATTATATATATTTATATATTATATATGTATATAAAGTGGTATGATATACAACCATTATGGTTAAGAAGAAAAAAAAAAAAAACCAACAAAACAAAACAGAGGAGTTACAAAAAAGGCCAGGTACATGTTCACCATTAGGTTTCTGTGCACAGTGTCCAAGAAAATAAACTTCCCTCTGGATGATGTGAATAAAACTCATGGGGGCTCCCGTTACCAAGGGACCTGAGGCACGCGACGTGACGGCTGGGCAGCTGCACCCAGGGCAGAGGACAATGGAAAAAATGAGGCTTTTCTGGGACTTCAGCAGCCTCCTGGGCAGAGGGCCACTGGAGAAGTCTTGGTGTGAGATTAGAGGAGGAACAGGAAGGAAGGAGTTGGGAATTGCATAGTGAGGAGCAATGTGGTATCAAATACGCAGAGCACCTAAGAGCTTCATGCTACAGTTATCCTCTTTAGGAAAGGAGTGTTTTGAACTTTCTGGTTGTACGTCAATTTATGTTCCACTTTGTTCATGCGGCCACAGGGGCTGGGCGAGCACACGGGAGCTCCAGGCCACCAGTAACCCGTCCCTTGCCTCCCAGCTGGGCAGCACGCTCACCATCACGGCTTGGCAGGGATCCCACACCCCCCTGAAAGCACAAACCACTCGTCAGCCATCTAGGAACTGCTACCAAAACATCCCACGCTTCTGCTGGGCCTCCTGGACTGCCTAGGGAAGCCATCCATAGCATGCACACGATTTCTGGGAAAGGGAAGCAGGCTGTGATGAAAGGAGGTACAGACCAAGCCTTGGCAGGTCTCTGTCTCAAGGTATGAGATCTGCTCCTCAGTACCTCCCTGGAGGGCTTTTCCCCTCCCACCCAGAGATGTTCACAGAGCAGCACTGACACTCTTGCTGAGCTGGGGAACACCCTGGCTTCCCCTTGGACCCCAGGTAGGAAGTACTTCAGACAGCTCCTCTCCCGAGCTAAGGGGAAACCCACCCACCTCATCTCCTCTGGAATGGGGGGGGTGGCAAGGATCAACAGGCCAAGACACTTCTCTCTTCTTCAAAGGGCTCAGAATGGTATTTCAGTGGCTGCTGGGAGGAAATGAAGGAGGCACCAGAAGTGAAGCCTGGGTTTGCTCCCACAGGTACCTGGACCTTGCTCTGGGGGCACCCACCCACTCCTGTCTCCCACCACCTGCAGCACCCACAGCTCTCATGAGCAATGGCTGAGCAGCTCCCTGAGAAATGGTTTAACTCTCAGAAAGGCCAAACTTTTCTCGTAGTTTCAGGGAACTGCTGTGGAAATCCTGACTTAGGATCACCGAAAACCCCATGCACTGTGTCCCCCTCAAAGCACTCAAATGAACATCCCTTGCATCTTGGCTGAGATGACTGTACACGGAAAATCAACACCTATCAAATGGAGAAAACTTAAAAAGGACAGCAGGGGAAGGGAGCACTCCATCCTTCACATTTGGATACATGGATGCACGCTAAAAATCTTAGCTTGAACCCTTTTATCAGCACACAAAATGAACTCAGTTTAATAATACATACAGGATACAAACACTACAGTTATAATTCCCAAGACAGCACAAGAAATTCACAGCCAAGTCTTGATTTGATTTCCTTTACAATTACAATGCAGTCTTGAACACTGGACACAAGAGTCCAACATGCTATTTACATTTCACATTGTGGAGATGTTTGTGTGCTTGGAAGAGTTCTCAGTTCCAAAAGAAAGTGTCATTCACACATGATGATGCAGTGGAAATAAACCAAGCCAACCAGACAAGCCAATGACCACATTTGTGCTTCTGAAAAAGTAACATGAAGTGTCTTCACCGATGCAGTCACCTTCAACCGGACAAGCTGCCATCCACTCTGCAGTCAGCGAGGTGTCCAGAGGCCAATCTCAGCTCCCCTGACCTCTGGACCCCTTTTCTAGCAACCAGTAACATGAGAACTGTCCAATAAGGTCAGCTGGGACACACCAAGTGATACGGCCTTGGCATTTTGTCACATTGAAAACAGAGAGACACGATGGAAGAGAGAGAAGTCTCTACAGCTTTACCTCCTGCAGCTTGAAGAGTTTGGACTCCCTCAACCATGAATGCCATCCAGAACAGATGAGTCTTCGCCAGATAGCACCTGCTGTTCACCCGAGAGGGAGGCACAGAGTCTGGGAGATCTTGGCTTTTTAAAGTCCCCTCCTCAGACAAAATGTGACCATATGGATGAGACTGATTATGTCGCAGCCATAAGAATAGGCAAAGGCCATCTGTTCTTCAGCAGATCCATTCAGACCAGCCTGCAGAAATGCCACACTGTTGCTCAAGGTTCCAGTAAAATAAAAATAAAAAAAAATTTAAAAAAAAAGTAGTAGTAATAACAATAATAATAAACCAAAAGAAACCCATTTGTCTGTGTTTCCTATCCAGCGCTCTGCACAGCATGCAGCGGGGCAGCAGAGTTCCAGGATGCTTTACAAAAGTGCAATATCCATGTCAAGTAAAGGAGGTGCTGGCTGGACACAGGTACACGGCTCACACCGCAGTCACGTTGTGCTGGCCTCCAGAGAGCAAAATGTTATCTCCATAACATTGTTTCCAGTTATATGTCGAAGTCACAGAGAACTTATCTCCACAGCTGTGCCCTGCTGTGAGCCCCAAACACTGCCAGAAGTTGTTCTGGGCGTTGGAAGTGGCTATGCCAGACCTTGGAAGGAGGCAGGTCAAGGTGGCTGCTCCGTTAGATGCTGCAAACAGAGGCTTTGCCTCACTCCCGTTGTTGTGTGGCACAGACAGTGCCACGGTGACAACTGTGACCCAGCCCAAAGTGCGGCCACACGCAGGCTCAGGGCACATTCTGTGCACAAAGGAGTTGGTGGTACACAGAAGCACTTGTTTTCACAGGGTTCCCCACGCCCTTCAGCCTCCAAAACACTTGCCTTCCACCTGTAGGACCGGGCCACAGATTTCAGGGCAGCTCCCCTAAAACTGATAATGTGAGTAGCAGTTGGAGCACATCCTTGCAAGGAGGGATGATGGCAGAACAACTCAGTCTTAAATAAGGATTATATGGCTCTTGATTCTTTCTTCCAAGTGAGGGAAAGGTTGGGGTTCCCCCCAGAGAGCAGCTGGGTGCTTGGGGCCCTGCAAGATCACCACACCCTGCACACCCACATCTCCTGGTAGGCTCCAAGACAGGATGGAAAGAAACCCTGGGGCTCGTGAGCCACAGTGTCCCTCCATACCACCTGTGACCACATTTCCCTGCCCTTGTTATTTGATAAAACAGAGGTATGTTTCAGTGTGAAGCCCATCCAACGTGTCTGAAAGGGCATACTCAGTCCTGAGCAAGAACATCCTGCTTCCAGAGATTTATGGTGAAGTGTGAAGTTTATTCCAAACCCTTCTCTTCCTGTCTGTATGGTGATGCCTCCTCTCCGTCTCTCACTTCTTTGAATGGTAACAGCTGGCCTTGCAGTTTAGTAGTGGTTTCTATCTTAAGAGGAGTCTCAAAGCTTGCTCTGCCACAGAGCTGGTACCATTTCCCAGCAGATCCCTTGAGCCTGTTTAGCTGCCTGCCAGGAGCAGTTCCCACCTCACTGCAAGAAGGCAACTGACTTGAGTAAAGGCAGGTTGGTAATTCTGTGCCCCAAACAGCAAACGTGGGGTAAACAGACACCGAGTCTGAACATCACTGAGGTGACAATGAACTGCCTCTGCCAGTGGCTCCACTCCACTTTGAGAGATGTTTCCCACTCAGTTTCTTCTGCCAGTTGTTGAATATAATGCTCAGCAGCTCTGCTAAGATGCCCCTACTAAGAGGTAAAAAGACAAAAAGGAACATCATAGTTACCCTTCTGGAAGGGCAGTAGTTGACAGTACCTCCCACGAGGCAGTCTCCTCTTCCAGCAGGAAGCTGTCAGTGCCCTTTGGAGCACTGCTCTTCAGTGGGAAGTACAGCACCAGTGAAGGATGTTGCCCTCTGCAGGCACCCAGCTGCCCCTTTGCAAGCCTTGTTCTGCCTCACGTCTAGAAAATGCCTTCCATGTGCATTAGTACGGTCAGATAGTGGTTAGCAATGTGCCTTCAAAAACTAAACAAAATAGAATGAAATATAAATCTGTTCTGACAGTCACAATGTTGTCGAGGGTTTCGGACTCTAGAACACAGAAGATACGCTGACAATCTTGTGAGTTTGTTAGGACTGAGGCTCCAAAAACCTCCTTCAATGCCAGTTCAGCAACCCTGTGCTGTAGGTTATGATTTATAAAAAAGGACAAAAAGAGAGTCCAGCAGAGTTCACGGGTCATTCCTGCGGGGAGAGCTTGCATTTACTATAAATCCATTGGTGCTTCCAGTTTCTCTTGCTTTTGCAAGCTGACTGTCCCATAAGATCTAGCATCAGAGAGCCAAAACTCTTTAGTGCAAAAATACCTCCCATAAAGTCTTGTAAGTCTTTCCCTGGAAAAATTTGGCACCAAGTGAGTGGCTGGCTCCTGTTTGATCTGTGTCAGCCGAGGAAAGGCAGCACCCAGAATGCCATCTGCAAATCCCTGGGCTTCCCTGATGGAGCAGAGAGCTCAGGGCCAGAGCAGTGGACAGGGCCCCTGATTGGTGCTGGGCCCCTCTGCTCCTCCTCAAGAATTCATGTGATAGATACAGAGGGAAAGAAAAAAGCATTTTCTTAATGGACTTGGAAAAAAAAAAAAAAGGTGACCAGGGTAGTGAAATGGTTTGCTCTTCTGGAGCAAATTCCAGTGGATATGCAGTGACACCATGAGGCAGGAGGTGCCTCCTCCCTCAGCCAGGGCAGCGCACCAGAGGATTCCCACCGAGACGCTGTGCTCTGCATTCCCTCAGCATTCCCTCGTTGCACACCAGCCAAGGGCACCCAGCCCTGCTTCTTCCATGTCTGGCAGGCTGCTGGTCCCACTGCAGAAGGGAAGATGATCTACCACCATCTTTCACCACGTCCCTCTTGGAACAGAAAGGGGAGAGAAGGGGGCAGAAGGTGTTCAGCACCTGTTTCTGACAGGCTGCTCTGGTAAGATGGCCCACGGGCTGGGGGGCAGAGTTCCCTGCCCAGGTGCTGTCAGCTGCTGGCCTGCACACCTTTGCTCCCTTGCACATCAGGTACTACAAGGTGAAGGCTTAAATTCAAAAGGAGCTTCCACTCAGTGGGCAGGTACCAGGTTGGAAGGGTGGTCTGGACTGGAGAAACAGAAGGAGCTGCACTAGATTTTAGAACAGCAGGGTTGTTCTACGAGGACAGCACAGGGGCACAGCAGTTGGCACATTGTTTAGTCTGACTGCACGTGTGAGTTTTGTTTTTTGTTTTTGTTCTTTTTTTCTTTTGCTTTTGCTTTTTCATTTTAATGCACACTGCCAGCATCTGGACGAGGTTGGTTGGTGGCGAGGTATTTGGCTCTCATGCTGGAGGTGTACTGGAGAAAGAAAAGACAAGACAAAAAAACAAAACAAAACAAAACAAACAAACAGAAAGTTAAGTCAGAATGACTAATGTCACGATGGAACCACAGATTTCTACCACTTCTCAGCATAACGTGGTGTGTATTTACAGCAAGCATCTCAAGGAGCTGCTGACTCAGCCTCAGCAGGAAAGTTTCACAAGTCCCTGCATAGTTCACTCTGAGTAACATTCTGCCAGTCTGCTGCAGGGGTGCTGGCCAGCTCAGTGCAGATGTGCTGGTGATTTATCCAAGTTCTCCAGAGAAGGAAATCCAATAGTCACTAAGTCAAAACATGACATATGTTGCTTGAGGGAAGAGAGGGAAATGGGAATGATGGAGATGTAAAAACCCACCCCACACTTTCATCCTCTCTTAGTCATGTTACTGCTTTCAACCATGCCAGAAAAGGAGGTTGAAAAGAAAATGGGTGCTCAGTGCATCTTCTCATTGCATTTTATAGCAACAAGGGCATCAAAAGAATGCACGAGCTGTGGATGGGCAGCTGGAAAGAAAAGTGAGGAATAACAAAATGATTTATGCCCAAGAAAGAACAGACCCTATCAGGCTGGAAACAGGCTGCCATCAAACAGGATGATGTTAGCAAGTTATCAGGTGGATGACAGCCCGCTGTGGTTTGGGATCCAAGCTGTGCACTGTGCAGTAGCAGATGAAACTCCAGCGTGGGGGTGAGAAGAGCAAGTCAGAAAGATGAAGGTTAATTTGGGGGTGGTGGTGCTGTTCTTATTCTCTTTTTTATTCTAAGCAAGCTAATCCAAAACAGCTCCCAGAAGCTACTGAGGGAACTTCAGCTTTGTGTCATTCAGCTTTGAATAATGAGCTGAAAACGTGTAAATAATGTCCGGCAGTAAGAACAGAACTTTGCCTCTTTACACCAATGTGTTTGATGTCTTCTGGGTTCTGCTACCACAATATTAACAACCAAGCAATGAGGACAGACACTTCATTCCTCCTTTTATACCCTCTGGAGCCTGAATAATTCTATAATATCCACAGCTTACTTCCCAAGAGTGCTCTTCAGCATACTGACTTTTTATCACCTCTTAAACCGAACCACATAAAATAGCCAGTTAAGCTGGCAAAGAGACAGCTGAAAGGCAGTTCCACACCAGGAGGTATGATTTATCTTGCCCACTGGGAAAGAACATTATGAGGCATCTTTAGGCTCTCAAAAGCTCAGCTGTCCACGGGGGAATTTTCAGAGAATTAACAGCATTTTATCAGTTTTCCTTCAAACACTGACCTGGGTTGAACCTCTGCACAGCAGAAGAGAGAAACTGCTCCTCTGGTAGAGCTGATCCCATCAGCACAAGATGAAGACACCTGTGGCTTATTTGCACACTCAGCTTTTAGTGCCTTCCATAATTGGAAAACTTTTTTCAGAGCATGTATCTTAATATAAATCTCTGGCCCAGAAATGGCATCTATATTTAGGAGACAAAGGGTCCATCTGTTCTTTCTAAGATGTATTTTTTGTCAGCAAGAGGGCAAGAGAGAAAATAGCAAGCTGAGCTACTTTAAGGACAATAATCTATACAATTTATTAAATGTGATTACTGTTTCAGGTATAAAGTTTAGGGCATTATTAATGCATAGGAGAATAACCCAACAGGCTCAGAGAGGTTTAGAAGTCAAAGAACTTTCTCATAGAGTAAGTAGGGCACATTTCAGGTACTGCAATGCTGAAATTACCAGCCAAGCCTTGTGCTAAGAAGAGGGCCTTAGAAGGAAAAATGCATCTGAGTGCTCATTTTCCATTTGCATTCTCTGTAGTGACATATGACAGGAGATGAGTATGAACAGAGAACTCTCCCAGGTGCTAAAGTTTTGTAAGAAGTATTTAGATTAAAAAAATAACCTCAGATAATGGAAGGTTATTGTGCATCATTCTGGACAAGTCATATAGGCTCAGCACACAACATGCAACATAAACTTTCTTTAAAGCATTAAAATCAAGAGGACCACTTGATGAATTGAATTTCAAAGATGTACAAAGTTTGTACATCATGACACCTGTCATGGCAGGATAAGTTGAAAAGAATTCCCTCCTTCCTCCAAAAAGAAAAGACCCCACAGTTGTTTTAAGTGTCACTAAAACAAAGTAACCAAGAACACAAGATCTGGAGAGTCAAGCAGAGAGTATTTTACATTCAAACCTACCTGCAAATCCACCACAAGGAACAAATCAAGACTCAGAGTAGTCAGAGTTAGGGCTGATGTTCTCTCCTTAACTCAGGATTTTTGCACCTTTGTACCTCTTTCCCAGTTCAACTGAACCAGTTACTCCTTCTGTTAGGTATTTTTAATGACCATGATAAGCATGACTGAAACCTGGCAGTAGAGAGCCAAGAGTTCACAGTGCACCTGTCACCAGCACAGCTCTGGATCTCAGTCCCAGCATCCCCCTCCAGGTACAAGTGCTTTCTCCACATGCTGCAGTCCTTCCTCCAAGTCCTTCTCTGCATCCTCTGCTGGGAAGCAGAGGAAAGATGCTGCAGAGCACACAGGTCCCAACATCTGGACAGGCCAGCAGATGAAGATGTATCAGCAGACACTTGCCACTTTGGATATAAAGCCAAGCTATATCATCCAGAGTTAAAATAATTAGGTCTTCAGTTGTTTTTTTTTTAAAAAATCACTGTCTTTAACTCCTTTAAAAAGTGATTCTAAAGACAGAAAGCCTGAGCACAATTCAGACCAAGGAGGTCTTGGACTCCACTCTGAGGCCCACAGCTGTCAGGTTCACAGTTGCATTTAGTTTCCTTTAAAGAGGAGCTTTCATAGAAGGTTAAAGAACACGCACAATCCAGTTATTCTTCCAGCATGCTCACTGGAAGTACCCACGTGCCTACACACCCTCATTTATCCTTTCAAAAACAGCACAGAGGACAAGTTTCACCCCATACCTCCACCTCACTGTCAGCTTCCCCAGGGAGGGCACCTGAAAGAGTTCTTGTTGCCTTTCCTGCTGGTGGCCTGTGCTGTTCAGCACAGCCTCTCACTCACCAGCCAGCCAGCTCTGACAAACACAGCCGATTGCACACAGGTTTGTTTTTGTACTGCTCCAAAGCAAATAAAAGTCTCTCCATCACATTCAGCCTTGTTGAGGGTATAAACTTTCATAGGTGTGGTTGGCCAGCACATACTAGTTAGGTGTTTAACACACATAGCCTGGGCACAAAGGAATCATTGGTTGCAAAAGAAAATAAATTTAAGGGAATAATCAGTTCATTTTAGAGGCCATAAATTCCACTGACTCCTGTGAAATCCATGAGTACTTCACAGCTAACTAAACTATGCTGAAAGATCACTTACCATATGAAACCATGACTGAGTACAAAGCATTTGCTATTTGTGGTCAAAAACCCACGTGAATTTCTCTTGAGCTACCCTGACTTTGATTTCCTGCCAGAGCTGTTCAGGTAATCCAATAAAGACCAAAGCTTCTGGATTCAAGTTCTGAAAGGCTGATCTCAAACAGCTAGAGCACAGTAAACACAGAGGGTTTGGTGTTATTATGTATGGGAGGAACAAGATGCAGGGAAACAGCTAATTCCAGCCAGTGGGTTCTGAATTCAAAGGGACTTAAGTCTTTCAAGTCACAAGAACAGAGGTTCTATTGGTTTTGTTTGTTTTGAAAGCCTTGGGAAGAATGCAGTGCCTTTTCCATGGCCCTTCAGACAGCCACATTAAGCTTGGGTGGGACCATAGATAAACAGAAGACAGCACAGACTGGGACCAGGTCATGTTCCAGCCCAGGGATTTCAAGTCTAGAATGAAGGCCCTAGAATTTCCCCACCCTCAGCAGTATTTTATTTCATGGAACAGATCCATCTAACACCGCTACGATACCACCTACAGGAACAACAAAGCAGAAAACCCACCACAAGCTGAGGCCCAAGAGCAGTCTTAGCAAGACTTAAGACTGGAGAAAGCTGTGAGCCTTCCAAGGGGGCTGGCACCATGCTTCCAGACAAGGTTGTTTGCATTCATGCACCACGGCAGAGGCATCAAGACACCCACTCCAGACCCTTCCCAGCAGGCAGGCAGGCAGCGAGGGGCAGCAGGGATGCAGACCAAGAACCAACAGAACAGAAAGGAACCCAGTGCAAGGCCGAGAAAAGTGCCAACGAGAAGAAGCAGAGAAGAAGGAACAGCAGCAGCTTTATGGACAGGCATTTCTGGGAAAAGAATGCAAGATGTGACCGCGTGAGCCAAAAGCTGTTCCCACTGGAAGCAACACCTTCCTGGCACTGCGTGGCTTAAAGGAGCACTGTCCTTCACACCACCTGAACTGTCTGGTAGCCCTAATCATACCCTGCATTTAACCAAGCTGATAACCCTCAGAAATGCAGACCACCTCCTCTTTCTGTGGGCATGTGGCTTTGTCATGAGGGAGGAAACATTGGCTGTCTTGGAGAACACCAGCAAGTGCAGCCCATGAGGGGTTCAGACAGTGAAATGGTTCTAGGAGGGCCCTGCTCACAGAGTCTGTGGGACATGGATGGGATGATTCGGACACACAGAGAACAAACAAAGCAGTAGAAGGTTTTGAAACAGAATGAAATAGATCTTAGTGATTATATCTGGACCCTTAGGGAAGCTTTTCTTAAAAATTTTGCTCCTTTCTGACCTTAAATGTAAGGACAAAAGGAAAAGCTGCACACAGATCTGACAGGCATTTAAGTAATTCTTCAGGACAGTTTTAAATTAAAAATCCTACAAATGAGCTAAAAGCTTGTGGCAGGTTGGTATTGATGGTTTTGGGTATTATGGCTACTGAGGACAAGCAGAACAGCAGCAGGGCTCAAGGAGAGCCAAAAGCTGAATTAAGACAACCATTCCTGACTGAAGTGCTGCTAGATTGGTTCTCTTTACTTCCAGAGAATGGCTTGTTGTGAATGAGAGAACTGTGAGGTGCAAGGTTATTTCTACATTTGAGCAGCACTTGGTGTTCGAGCTGTTCTGAAGTGTTGAATCCAAGCTGAAGCTGCTGTGAGGCAGCTTTTGTGAGGCACGGGCACCTGAAGCCTCTGGAAGGTTGATACTGCTCCTTGAGTCTGCACCAGAGCCAAAACGGATTTTCACTTTAACCCTTGGCAGGAGGGAATGGGGTGGGAGGTGCAGAGGGAAGGAATGTGAAGAAATAAAAGGCACTGGCCTGGGATAAAGAGTGCAGGGATGAAGGGAGCGGTTGGGAGTGGAGAAGGGGTTGAGCAAGAAGGACCTTTTTTTGCAGTACCTGTTCCATTTGCGGGCGCTGTTACCAGTATGTCCGTGCACTGTCCGAGGGCTTAAGCTGCCAGCTCATATGGCTGCTACTGTCCATGGCAGCCAAATACAACTGTGATGACGCAAGAAAGAGAGAGAAAAAGAGAGTGCAGCCTCAACGTGCATGAAAAACACAGTGCAAGCAAGTGAAACCGTGGTGTGTGTCAGCGACAAGGTGGGTTCTACCACCCTAAGGGAATATCCCTGTGGCAAGAAGGAGAAAACAGAAGGAATGAGAGAAGGAAAAACACAAACAAACGAACAAAAAGCCAGGAAAAGTAACGGACAAACAATGCAGCAGGATCATCACATCTGAGTTTTCACCATCTGTTCACAGAAAGCTAAATGGAATAGGTCAGCTCTGGCTACCCACTGGACATAACCTACTTGGACGGTTTCTCCCTCTCCTCCCTCCCCAAAAGAGGCAGGGACGTGTGCACTGGTATTCCCTTTCCATCTCTCTCCTCCCACAGACAATTTGCTATGAAAAGTTACCATTTCTCCTGCCTCAGTACTCTCTCAGCCACCTGCTACAGAGAGCTGCAAATACAAAAATCCCAGAAAAGCCTGTCCGTGCTGCCTGCCAATATAAGAATAGACAGCATTTTTCTTCTCTCCACTGCCTGTCTACTACATCCCTCCAGAAAACATATTTACCCTATAGCCTGGTTCCTTCTCTCATGTGGGGAGAAGCTCCCTTTTCTATGGGTGCAGTGCTGCTCCCTCATCCTCCCCAGCTCCTGCACCTCCCCACAGCCCACACTCATGGCTGCCAACTCAAGCTAATCTGAAGAAAAAAGCCTTTATCTACTCCCAAACCCCAGCCTAAGGCACCAGGACTCAGATTCCCACTGAGGGTATTAACACAAACAGCTACTGAAGAACCAGGGAACTTCTTGCCTCACTACAGCCCCGTGGGAGGGAATGTGCTTTCTCTGAAGCAGAAGAGCTGTGGGGCAAGGGGAAGCAGGACATTGAAGGAACATGTGCCCTGGCAGTGCCAGAGGGACAGTGTCCTTCTGCCCCAGGAAACAGCAGCAGTGCAGCAGGTCAGGGATTCTGCTGAGCCCATCTGGCTGCTGAGAGCAGACAAGGCGACCGGAGCTCTCCCCCGGAGCACGGGGTCAGGAAACCTCTTTGGGAAGGGTGGAAGAGGTCTGGCCAAGGACAGAGACAAGGATCAACTCTGCACATTTCCACTTCCTCTACAGCAAGGTGAACTGGTCCTCTTGAAGTGAAACTGTGAATGTGATGCCTTCATTTCCACCACAATTCCTGCTCCTTCATCCGCCAACCTCCTCTTCCTCCCCTTCCCATCAATTTGGACCAGGCACCACAGAGTGCATTTTCTTTACCTATACCTGAAGACTGGTTGATCATGAGGCATTTTACTACTCATCCTCTGTAATCACACCACCAAGTCAGTGAGCACTGGGATGGCATGTTCTCCAGGTTCTGCTGTAAATCAGGCTTCAGCAAGGGAGGGCAAGATTCATTTAGTTCTTACCCAGACATGAAGACAAGCCCGTGTTTTATCCAGCATAGAGAAATGGCTATCAGGCCACTCCAAATATCAAAACCTTCCATGAAAGTTTCTTTTTTTCCTCCATAGGAAATTAAATACAAAAATAGATTTCAAAGAAAGTAAAACAGTTGTGAAAGAAAGATTTAAAAAAAAAATCTCAACAAAAAAAATAACACAGGTTTCATCCTACCATGTCTTTAGGGCAGATTAAGGAGAGAGGTTCAGCAATAACTCTGAATTTACAGTTTGAACAAGTTCCTTTTTTAACTTGAGGAACTAATGGCACAGATAGCAAGTACACTGCATGCAAGTGAATCATCCTGCTGAAGTCACCCATCAAGAGACTCATGCACTTCAGTGGTGGCAGGACTGGGCCCATAGGATTACCAGTGTTAATTGATAGAGTTTTAATCTTTTCATGTGCAATGTCCAAAGTAGCGTAGTAGGGTTTTATTCTCCAAGGCAGGTGAGACACAGCTTGTCTATCCAAGCTGCTGCCATTTATGGGCCAGATCCTGTGTTTGGCTGCACAATCAGCTCCCTTGGGAGTACACAGGGGTGGCAAACGTGTATTCCCCAAAGCTGCTGAAGCAAAGAGCAGTAAAGAGAGACTTACTGAGGGAGGTGGGGACTCCCGGCCAATGAGCGGGGTATTCTCGCAACGGGGGTTCTGGAAATTTGCATTCTGGCTCCTAGGAAAGGAAGAGACACATGGTAACGGGGCACGTGCCATGCTTCTCTGGGGTGGGTCTCTGATGGGGACACAGGACAGAGCAGCCTCACGCCCAGAACTACTGTATCACTTCAGTCTCCTTCACAGCTTTTCTTACGGGCCAGGTGGATGCCCTTTTTCAGACAAGGGCATAAAGCTACCATAATTTTCCTCAGACTGAGCACTATTTTTACATTCTTACTCAGAAGGGCCCACAATGAATCACATCAAGTGATTTAAAAATAAGTCCTTGTGAAAATCTGCCTCCCTGCAGCATCAGAACTGCCAAGTGGCAGAAATGGAGATAAAATGAGGACAATGTCTAAGGGGATAAACAAAATGATGTGGCAGCCCAAAAAAAGATGGGCCCTGGTAAGAGTCCAAATGTAATCAGGGTTAGGCACTTCTGGAGAAAGCTCTGAAGATTCCACCTGGACTAGGTAGCTTCAAACTACAACAGATGTCAGAGCTGACTGCAAATACAGTGGAGAGAGAGCCCACAGGTTTTTTCTTGGCTCTCAGTCTTTTGGGAGGCTTCTGGCAAGACTGCTCTGTCTGAATAATTAAGTCTTCTGGTGATCAGAATCATTGTGTAGTAAGAAGCCCAGACAATACTTCCCTACTTCTTTTCTTTAGACATTTTCCTGGAGCACAAAGCTGTTCAAATTTTGGAGCACGCTGTCTAACAAAACTCTTCCTAGAGCAGCACTTTCAAGCTATTCCCTTTCCCCATTAAATGCCAACCAGAAAACAAAACCCTTCCCTGCTTTTTTACCACTTGGTCAGAAGTGCCAACCTCACGGCACCTGAGCCAACCTGAGGAGTGAGGAGGAAGCAACGTGGAGGAGCTTCTTGTGGGGATACTCACATGTACTCCGTGACGGGAGCATTGCTGACTGTGTGTGCTGCTGCTGGGATGCTGGTCTCACTGCCATAACTACTCCCACAGCTATAGAGGCTGGGCATGTGCACTCTGTACAGGTTATCGTGTGTCTGTCTACTCCCTTGAGCAGCTGATTCTTCTTCCCCATCATCATCTGAGCCTCTGCAAGAGGGAGAAAAAGTTCCTCCTGGAGCCCTACAATGACCCCACATGTGGGGTTTGCAGGAAACCATGGTGATCCTAGGAACCTCCCAGTCATCCTCCACACCTCCACGTTTGTGCCCGTTTGGGATGCCTCAGGGTGGCAGTGTGAAACACAGCCCACAGCACAGTGACTCAGACCTCCCACAGATCCCATCTGG
The DNA here is from genome assembly GCA_013397195.1 of Hylia prasina. Classification (NCBI taxonomy): domain Eukaryota; kingdom Metazoa; phylum Chordata; class Aves; order Passeriformes; family Sylviidae; genus Hylia; species Hylia prasina. Next base: position 979,503 of record VYXD01002177.1, on the reverse strand, counting down.
AGGTGCACACTGCCTGATCCCCTCCAGCCTCCCTGCAGGCTTCTCTCGGGGCTTGGCACACAGGTCTGCAACTGCCCAGTTGTACAGCCAAAGGATGGGTACACATCCCAAAATATACAGCGCTGAAAAAACCCCCCACACAAGAAAAAAGCGAGGCAGTGGGGATGTAGTGCCATGCATTCCACAGAAACGTCCTTCAAAACTGCAATCTGTGTCCTCCTATTTCTTGCAGACACGTCCAAAGAGCTCTTAAGGATGAGCCTCTGCAGATTTCTCTGATTTCTGGTTGCAAAGGGTCTCCTTCAGCTTCTAGCAAAATCACAGAAGTCATTACAGAGACTAAGTTGCAAAATTTGCGTCTAAAGGCTTTATCATCTCAAAAATGTCAGGATTTCAAATCAATGGAGAGCAGATCTGTTTGCCAGCTGGTTCCCTCCACCTTCCCATAGTATTCTCTTGCCCCTCCTATATAATATACACTGCTATTTCATCTCCCTAATTAGGAGGTGGAGCACCATGGTCTGAAATATATTTAATTTTTTTTTAAAGCTAGTGAAGGGTTCTACAGGGCATGGACATGACTAGACCCTCCCAAACATCACCTGCAGCCTCTGCACCACACGGTGGCACTGAAGATCGAGGAATTGCAGCCTGCAGGGTCCCTTACAGGCAATAAACCATGACATCCTCCACTTCCCAGAGGGAGGCTGGGGGAGAAATGCTCTCCACGGAATGCAAGAGGGAACCCTTCAGCTCACAGCAGCAGCCTGAGCCTGCTGGGGCTGGCAGGGCAGGCAGCAGCCCAGAGGGAAGAGATGGCACTGGGCAAACAGGCAGACTGCTGTGCTCTCGTGGTAAGGTCTCTGCAGCTGCCTGTGGAAGAAGTGAGGAACCAGCCATTTCCTCTGGGGCTATTCTGGCACTTCCCAAGGCCACTTCTCTGTGGGCACTGCAGGCTGGGCCAGCTCTGGCTTCCTGCTTCCTGTTCAGGGCCTCCTATTTTACCACAAAAATCAGGACCAGAGAAGAGAATTTGCTGCAGTCTATTGCTCTTCTGCAAGAGTAGAAAACTCCACGCCATTTTAACAGCTGCCTGTGGTGCAGCAGCCAGTCAGTGAAGCAAAGGTTTGCTAAAGACTTACTGATTAATCTGGTTTTCATCATTAATACCAGTTCCAATTTGCAAGTGTCTCACCTGCCCGTGTGGTTGACAAGAAGACAGTTCCTACTTTCCATTATCTATGCAAGTCAGCCACCTCAGCATGAGCAAAGCTACAAAGGCAAGTGTAAACTGCTTCTTATTCCAATTCTCTTCCCCATAGCAGAACAAATGCCTCAAGCCAACGTAAGAGAATAAGAATTTTACAGAGAGAGCAATAGTTCAAGCATTACCTCTGTATTACAGCTATAATCATTCATCTGACTTGACTCACAGTCCTACAGTGTACTGAAGACTCTGCACACAGAGTAGTCCAGTGCAGTAAGGTTCAGATGTTAGTATCAACCACAGCCAGAGCAAAGCACAACTTTTTTTTTTTTTTTTTTCCCTGTTAGACCTGTGCCTCACACTCCTGGGATCATGTGGGAATGAACTCCATATGCTCACGGGCACAAATCCAGCAGCCAGTCCTCATTGGGAAAGAGCTCTACAATGCTACAGGATCTAAACCCCCTCTCTGTACCTCTTTTGCTGCCAAGTGTGTGGGACGCTGCAGACAATGGAACTGAACATGAGGGCTGTGACAAAGGAGAAGAGAACCAGGTAGATGAGGCCTTCCACTCCATCATAGCAGAAGCCTGTCAGAGCCTGGACGTAATCCTGCAGAGGGAAAGGAGCAGAGTTAAAACTGAGCTCCAACTCAAAAGCCTTTCTCCAGACTACACTCTCTGAAACAACTCAGACACATTGCACTCCCTTTTCTAGAGCATATTTCTAGTTTGATTTCAGGGACTCGAGTGTTTTTCATATCTAACCCTTGTTTTCCCTCACAAAGACCAGCTTGGATTTAGACACAGAAATATTTTCAACCGCCCACAATAAGACTTTAAGAGGAGCAAAAATAAACAGCCAAGGCAAACATCCACCCAGCTGAAGAGATAATATTTTTCATTAAGCCTTTCAACTCCCTCACAATGTGCCATGTCCAAGAACAGAAGCATGAACTGTCTGTGCCTCTGCCTTTAGGGAGGCAGTGGGGACAGCAGCAGGGCCATGCTACACTGCTCTAAGTGCTCTAAGGCACTGCACTCCATGGCAAAGGCAACAAGTTACTTCCTACACACAAAAAAACCCAGACCTGAAGGCCTCTGTGGCTGCAGCTTGTAGATGTATGAAGGTATGTTATCTAGCTTCCTGTGTTGATCTTTAAACTCAAAGCTTACTTGATCCATTTTCTCGTTCCCCTTTCTGCTAGAATCAGTCAGTAGAAACCTGTTGTAAACGTCCAGCAGAGATTTGGAGCTCCAAACTAATACAGGCTCTACCTCCCCTTTGTTCTTTCTTAGCTCAAGCCCAGCTACCAAGGACTCACCAAATGCAGACTCCGACAGTCTACTAAAGCTGTCAGCTGCTGCAAGTTGATCTCTGTTGAATTCAAAACCTCCTGGATCCGAGTAAGATACTCCTGCAAACAACAAGCCAGTGATTAGTGCAAGGGAACGCTTAGCAGGAGCTGACCCTGGGTTCTGTGCAAAATTGAGGGAAGCCACAAAGAACAGGGAGAGCAAACTTGAGGAGTGTTACCTTGGAGGTGGGATGCTCCTTGCTCGCTGACCTCATGAGTTCTGACACATCATCCTGCATTTCTACCAGAGCCTTGTGACTTCCTGACAGCTTCTGCTCAACACAAAACATGCAATGTTTCAGCAGTTCAGGCCACATGGACCAACAGATCCCCTGGGAAAAGACTGAAATCCTATTTCCCAAATATTGAAGCATCATCTGTCTGAACGGTACTAGTTAAAGATGTCCCAACTGACATGAGTGCAGCTGCAATAGGGTTAAGCTTGACTTTTAACAATCTGGAAGAAGTACAGACAGAGAGAAGAGGAGAAGGGAAGAACCAAAAGAAAAAAAAACAAAACCCAAAACAGAAAACACAAACCCACAAACAAAGAACAAAATGCATACACAAAAAATGTACACACAGCTGGGGCTGGCTCTAGGACAGAAGGGAAGGAGAAAGAAAGGACACAAAGCACTCAAGTTCTCACCACAGAACACAGCTGGACTTTTTTACTAAATCAGATGGATGAAAAAAACATAATGTTAACTGTAGAAGTTGTTTGTGTTAGGGTGCAGCCTTCACATCCCTTTAAATGAGAATTTCACATGCAACAGCATGTCAGGGAGAACACAGAGCAACCAGAAATGCAACAGATGGCAGAGGTGTATCAAGCCACAGCCTGAAGTGTTCTTACCCCACCCTTTAAAACAGAGGAAGAGAAGATTTTGAAAAAATCCTAAATATAAATGGTGAAGCAGCTGGTGTCTGCCAAATGGTGGGTGGTGTGGGCCCGTTCTGGCCTCTGATGCATAAGACAAAGATTGGAATGGGCCCAGGTGCTGTTCTTCTGCCCCCACACTAAAGAATAATGACTCACATTTATACTTCAGGATAAATCCCTTGGATGTTCAAAGGTTTGTAAGAGGTATCTTTGAAAAATACTCCTTCACCCGCAGAAGCAACTGCATTTTGGGAGTGGAGTGTTATCACTGTTTAACCCAAAAGAGCCTTCAAGAAGAGATTCAGAGCAGGAATTACAGAGTTTCCCAACCTGGCATTAATTGTGGTGCTGTGTCTCCACAGTGCTGCCCTTTAGACAAGTGCCTTGTAAACAGAGGTACCACCAACAAAGCCATGGCTCTCACCACATTACACACAGGCCCTTCTAAGGGGGTGTCCTGGACCTGGAGCTGTGCAGGTAGTGATGAAGATGGAAAAAACTCCTCCCTAAATCACAGTGCCGCCTCCTGCACGGCTGGGAAGCAGCTGCCAAAGCTTTGCCAACAGCCAGAGCTCTCCCTGGAGCAAACACCCTGGAACTGGCTGCATGCTGGCACCAGGAGCACCTCACCTGCACCCTGCAGGGTGAGGGGAGCCAGGGTGGAAGGAGTTAGAGTGCTTACACTCACCTGCTGGAAAGGGTTGGGGTACCCAGCACTACAGGTCATGTAGTAGCGGAGAGTCTCTGTGAAGACACAAGGGGAGAAAGTCAGGCCAGATCAGTCCTTCCAGCTTTGCAGTATGGGTCTGCTCCTCCCAAAGTCAGATGGAACACAGAAAATGTTTTATTCAGAAGTTGGCGCTGTCCATCACATAAACCCCAGACAAGCCATCAGTCTAGGACAAGTTCAACTACACTACGGTGAAGACATAAACTTCCAGATAAGACTGTTACTGTGCTCTGCTAACAACATCATTTGTTTCCAGGCTTGAAGACACAGCTGTGTTCCTCTTCATTCAAACCAACCTGGTGCCCTCATGAGCCCTCTACAACACTACATCAACTGCCAGCACACACGAATTACAAACACCAGGCTTTCCCCTGCCATCCTCAATAATGTTATCAAGGAAGGCAAGCTCTGAGAGACTTGATCATCCAAATACCTTTAGATTATTCCTCAAACATTTACAGTTCCTCTTCAGATGAATATGAGCATGCCAGCTCAGCAAAATCAAGGGTGATGGTGTGGTAAAAACTACAAAAGCCCTAAAACACACAAACCCTCTGCATTCCTCCCTCCACCAGCATCTTCTCCTCCATTCTTTTTAATCTTCTGTCTGTGACTTTCAGTAATGCATATTCCAGGCTGCACAGCTATTCTGACGAGTCCCAGCTCAGAAATCAGTAAAAGGCACAACCAGAAGCAAGCAGAGCCGTGAAGGAAGCAGACCTGACTGCATCCTGACTCTGCCACACTTCCCATAAATATTGAATGCACCTTTCGGCAAGGCAGCACGCTGGAGACCGAGTGCTACAACACAGCCTGTCAGCCCCTGAGTGCTGGCAATGCAACCTGACAGCTGTTATTTATAATTCATTAGCCTACTCTGGGGCAGCTCCTGCCAGCTGCTCCATCTCCCTCCCACCGACTCTTTCTCTGGGACGACTTAACATCTCCCCAGCCAAGCCTCTAAACAGCAATTAGCAAATTCTGGGCAGACAGGAGGGCAGCAAGAACTGCTTTGTGCCCCACTTTGGGCAGAGCACTGGAGTGACTGTCCACAAGCACTGAGCCAAGGAAAGGGCTGCTCCTCCTCGGCTCATAAATCACACACAATGGCTGTGTGAAAATGGATTAAAGCACACCTGCACTGAGGGAACAGCAACAGCAACCCACAGCATCACACGTGGTGACCCAAAGGAGCTGTGATCTTGTCACCTATTTATTTTAAACCAACAAACCACTAAAAGTTTCTCTTAAGCTCCCACAGCGGTATCAAGTTTATGTCGCCTTTTTAAGTGCAATAAGTTGCATGACATTCTGCTAATGCAGAGCTCCAGAAATGTTTCTTGAGGGCCTTCTGGATCGTCCCTGGTGGGCAGATTAGAGATGAGAGCTCCTGATATCATAGTTTGCAGCTTGTAAGCTCAGGATAAAGATTGCTGGTTACAAGTGAAGCAAAAAGCAGTACAGTGAAATAAGTGCTTGCCTTGCTTCACCCTGGAAGGCAGGATCAACAAGGATTCACGGTGGTAGTGCTGGCTTTGCTGCTGACAAGTGTGACACTCTGCATAAAACATGCTTCCCAAAATGGCACAGCCATCAGGAGCAGCTTTCCCCTGCACTGAACCCGAGCTGTGGTGCTTCAAATCTGTGGCTACCACAGGCAGGGAAGCTGCCTTCAGGTGATCCTGTACTGCAAAGCCTGGAAATTAAGAGGACCATGTCCCCTGTTTCCATGCCACCAGGGAAAGAGGAAGGAGCAGGAAGCATCTCCACCTGTTTTAAACCTGGTGGAGGCTATCCTGTACATCACCAAATCTCCTATTTCTGACCAGAAAACAGCTAGGCTAATCCATCCTTTGCTAACAGCTCCAGGCAATTCCTTTCTATAATTATCTTTCTGGTGCATTTTCCTCTCAAGGAAAATTCCTAAAGGTTGGTCTCATTTTTGAAGCTGGCCTTTAGGCAATCCAGTTCATAGCAGAAGGGCTAGGCAGGGTCACATCTGCAGCTGCCCATGCCTGCTGTTGCTAGCAGCAATCCTCCTGACTCACTCCTGATGCATGGGCATTGTGGGAGCAGAAGGAAAGGAGCTACCTAAAATGCTTTATTTTTTGTGAAGTCTGGTTTTCCTAGAAAGGAAAGTAGAGCTTCCTACTAAAGACAGCTTCAGCTGCTAGAACTACTTACTGCTTCTGCAACCATGGAGATCTACTACTCACTTCAAAGCCCAGCCAAAATGCAAAAATGGTATTATGCACCTGCCAAAAGGCAGTGAGGTCTGTAGAGAGCAATGAGAAAAAAGAGATCCTAGTTCCAAAAAACAAAAAAAAATCCTCACACCTACAACAGCTTTTCCCAGATCTTCATCTCAAATTGAACATTCTCTTAGCAGTGCTCATTTTGCCTATACACCCAGATGAGGCTGTCTCTGTGGGTTCAATCATCAGCGAAAGCACCTGTGGTGTCAAAGGAAGGCAGCTCTTTTGCCTGGAGTTTCTTGCCCAGGTACCATTCTCCACCAGGAGTTTTGTTCCCCCAAGGCACCAGTCTGACAGCAAAGGGAGGTGTCTACATAATATTTCATTTCTCTGATACATCCTATTCTTGTATTGGTAAAAGCAAAGAGCTTGTGACTGCCCTGTTTTCCCTCCACTCCAAGCTTTCTGCTAATCAGGAGTCCAACACCACCAGGCGGGAAAACAGCTTCTCAAAGCCAACATCAGCTCAGCAGGATTCTCAAGAGCACTTCTTTGGGCAAACTCTTCCCTGCAGTGTGTTCTGAGCTCAGGTGATTGTGCAGACACCACTGCCCCCCCTGAGGTTTTGTCCTGATCTTGCTCCTAGAGGGGAAACTGAGGTGGTGATGGTGGCAGCCCTTTGGTTTTTTCAGCCCTGGACTTCCAAGATGAGATTGCATCAGTAGGAGGCCACTTTGGAGGCTGGGCATGACAAGAACCCTTCCTGCTTTATCTGAGCAGCTCAGCCTCAGCATCCAGCCTGAGCAGCTCAGCTGGACTGCAGCTGAAAGGCTCCAGTTCCCATCCCCTGAGGTTCACAGCTCCCGTGGATGAAGAGAGTGGCTGTTCACCATGCAGATTTCTGGTAAGAGAACCTGGAGAAAGCTCTTCCTGTTGTCTAGACAGATTGTGCCTTTTTATTTAATTTTATGCAACAAGTCATCAGATAATAACATAATATCAGTGAAAAAGAATGGGACTAGGAGATGGCCTCCTGCTTTGCAAATAAACATCTTGGCTGCACCAAGTCTTTTTACTAGCAGCAGGAGCTGATTATACAGGCACTGTTCAATTCCATTGCCTTTATTTCAGCTAATGAATACAGGGTGACTTAGGCACATACACCAGCCTCTTCTGCAAAATTATTTAAGTATTTCGTTCTCCCAGAAACCTGCAATAAAGTTCTTTGCCTCCTTTTTCTTCCCCCATCCTTTTTAATGCAGCACATTTTAGCTGCAAAACAAGAACATCTCTAGCTAAAAACATGACAGTAATAATGCACTTAATCAGATTATTCTCAGCTCCATTAATTCCATTTAGATTTGAATACAGCAGTTAATACATAAACAAGAATATTAACATACTAGTTTGCCCAGTATTCAACTCAATTATTTTTCTGTGAAATCTACAACCACCAGCAGCAAAAACATATCTCAAATATTGATGACTCAGTCCCAGGCTGAATGTCAGAGCATAGAGAACCTTGCAATACCTTGTGTGTAACAACAGCAACTAAAAATTGTGATTAAAGAGAAAAAATGACCCAGCACTATCAGGCTTCTTAGGATTACTTGCTGGTTCTTATATCCTTAAAATCAGATGGCAGCACCCAGCCCAGCATGCCAGACCCCAGCCCTGGCAGAGACCTCAGCAACACTCTCAGCCCAGCTTCAGCTGAAGTGATTCTCACAGCAAATGTGATTCCCACACCTGTGATACTCCCCATGGATTCTTCTTTCCTGATCTACCTGAGCCCCTCCTGCCACTCACACTCTCTTTTAGTGTGTCTGTACTGCTGTTAAAGTTGGAGAACATCATCCAAAAAGCAGAGACAACAACCCAGAGGGCATAAAGCACTAGAACCAGGGGCTTTCAACCAGGGCCCCTTCCCCCAGGAGGACAGCCTGGATGCTGGCTCCCAGCTGACTGTCCCTGTCTCCTGGAGCTCAGCACTCATGTTCATATGGCTCAGCTGGTCACAGAGCAGCTGCTACCATTTGCAGCCAAGGGATGCTAACACTTATTCCAGACTTTTAAAGAGGGTTTTTTTCAGATTAAAGTGTAATTGCCACGCTGCAATGCTCATGTTATCATTTTCCTTCCTGTTCAGATGCACGGGAAGATCTCAACACTGAGGACCAAGAGCTATTTCCGTAACTTCCCGACCATAAACTATGACACAGCTCTGAAAACCCACATGGGAAGACAGAAGATTCAATGATTTCTCAACCAGCTGCCTGGTGCCATGACAGGCTGAGAAGCTGGACAGATTTCCTTCTGGAGAAAGGAGAAGGTGCTCACCAATGCTCCAGGGTGCCTGGCAGCAGGAGCTGACACAGCGCCCATGGAGGGGCCAGCCTTCCAACCCAGGCCTGTGGCAGCACCTGCTCTCTCTCCTCTTCACCATTTCCTTTAGACCCATTCATGGTTATTTATGGAGCTTTAACAACTGTTCTGTGGTGGTGCTGCAGGAGCAGAGCCTGTTTTCCCCCGGGGGCAGGGATGGAATGTCAGCCCTGCACTCCCTGTCAGCCTCCAAAGGAACGACACTGATCAATGGAAAACCACAGGAGCCCAGCAGGCAAGGACAACTGAAATGGAGAAACAGCACAAAGGGGCCTTTCTTTGGCTTCCCAGGGTCCATCTAATTGTTACCAAACACGCTCCAGAGCTAATCTGGGTTACCAAATTATCACAGCACACAGCTGGCAGTAGCATCACATATTTCCCCTTGGCCTCACTGACCCAGTTGCCTCCTTGAAAATCCAGGAAACCAGCTAGACACCTGAAGCCTCATCTTTGTCACCTTCACAGCCAAGAGAGGATTTTCATCTTATGCTAAACACTCATTCTCTTCCCTCACCACATTTCTGGGTTGCCAAGAGAGCTGCCTGGCTCTATCATCTCCTTCCCACAAAGTCAATAAATAAGGCACTCAAAAATAAGATGTAGGGTTGTAATATCAACCTGTACATATTCTTCTATATTACATTCTGCCTCCAGACATTTATGTTTTTTATTGTTTCCAATCCCTGCATCCTCAACCATAGCTATATACATAATTTCCTACCAGTTGCACAGTGAGAGACAGCATTTGGCTAAGCACAGAGCTTCTGCACACAGAGCAAAAGCTCTCTGGTTCCACCAAATAAGAACCAGAAAAAACACAAGTTGCTCCTTTTACAAATCAGTGTCATTGCCTATTTGTGTTTTACCATACACAGAACTACCCAAAGGAACTACTGGGGGAGAGAAGGCAGGGAAAAAAAAGTTAATTTTGTAAACTAAGCAGCAAACTCAGTCCTAAAACTATTTTTCCTTTTCATTATTGTATCTCTGCTGGCAGGCACCCAATCACCTTTTTGTTAAGCCATGGTTCTGAATGCCATCCTTGCCCCACTGAGGTTCAAACTGGAGGCACCTCTCACCTCACCAACCACTTCAGTCTAAATTAGGTGCAACAAACCCCAAATATATCAGTTCTTCAGCTGGAAGCCACTGAGATGCAGGCACATGTTTTAAGTGGAACAGGATACACAAAGCGGTCAAAATACTGCATTTATAATGGAAAGGGAAATTCATACTTCTTGGTGGCTGTTTCCATTCACTTACCCTTCAAAGAAGATACTATTTACAGCACCATTAACAAAAAAAAATTATATATAAACTGTTGATAACAGATATAAAAATAAGTATGCTAGATTCAGGAATACAGACCCAAGAGCAAGTTTTAAAAATGACAACTCAAACTGCACACTGCTACTGCCACAGTTCTGTCACTTAGAGAGGAGAACAAGACTCAAGAGTGCTACATTTAAAGCAAAATAATCCAATAATCCAGGGACTTCTGTTGTACCATTTTATCAGTTATTTCCACCTAAGGGTCAAGGCAAAAGGCTCTGAAGGTGTTTCTGATGCATACATGCACACTTCTGACCAGAGTGCTGTTTTTCCAGAGCTCCACAAATATTGTTTCCCACCGTATGCCAACTCCTCTGTTTCAAACACAGCCTAAATTTGTCAGTCACTGCCATGCTCCTGTGTGACAGCTGGAGCTGCAGAGCCCCATGCCAAAGCCAGCACTCACCAGCACTGAGCACTGCATTCTCCTCAACCACTTTGGAGACGTAAGCATCAGGGTTGATACAGAAGTCACTGGAGCCCTGGAGAGATGGAAGACAAAAGGCAAAGGGAATATCAAAGCACACCAGCACCAAAGAGCACTTGAGGCAGGTTAACATCAGGGAACTTTCTATTCTAGGGGTGTTTCAGATGCTGAAGTCTCTCATCACCATCCCCAGCAGCACTGCTTTACACAACCACAGCAGTGCTGGAGTGAGAGCTGCCACAGCACAGAGAAGGAGCAGCTCTGGACTTTTCCTAGATGGAAATTGCTAGGACAGATACCTAGATCAGGATATGCTGCAAAACAGGCAGAGCACAACATGAATCTGGTGTCTGCTAAACCTGCAGCAAAGGGCGAATGGGATTTGGATGTGAGCCACTTACCACAGCGACAGCCAGCTCCAGGCCCAGGGATCCCCAGCTGACAATCAGGGCAAACACCCCAAGCAAGCACACCCTGTGGGAGACAGACAGATGGCAGATGCAGCAGCTCTGATTTCAAGCCATTCCTTTCACTAGATGTATTATTTGGGGTCCAAAGCAATTACCAGACCCAAGAAATTGTCAGCCGCTGACTGTATGTTCAGATAATCCTATTTTAGGTGTCATGGACAGCAGCAACCAGAGAAGTTCATATCCAGCTGTTGGGTACCACATTACCTGCCCTAGAGCTACAGGGGAAGGGAGAAGTAGGGAAGCAAAGAATTATCCTGATTCTAGAAGGGAGACCAAAGGCACAAAGCCACAGAGGTGGCTGTAGGGGAGGCAGATTGGCAGGAGGTTGACTACAGTCCCATCACTTCCACTGTTCCCATTGTGGACTTCATTTTCCAGGTCCAAAGATACCCAAAGAAAAACATGCTAAATAAAGAAAACCCCACAAAACCACACTGGTCCAAACCTGGAGAAATCCCTGCTCTGTCTACAATAAATGAGGTTGTTTGGTGTAAGCACTACATGGCTACAGATGGTGGGAGGGAACACAGCCCCTGTTAGGACACCCTGGTTCTGAGCTGGTGCACCTGAACAGCACCCAAGCATCCCACATAGCTGCAGGAGAGAGACAGTCACCTGCAGGCAAGCAGCTTGGAACTACAGTTCAGGTGTCTGCCACTGCCATGTGAGCCCATCTCTGCACAGATTTCGAGTTCTGTTCTGACAGCTGGACCTCATTACTGTCAGAAATAGTGGGACGTGTCAGAGGGATGCCAGAGCAGTGCTCTCAGTGACTTTCAGGAGCACACACTCATGGAAAAGGCTTTTGCACTTCCCAACCAGCACATTAGCTCTTCACCCTTGCTGTCAGTATGAGTGGTAGAGATATTTAGGCTATAATGCTCCTCAACTCCCTCAGGTACAGGGCTGCAGACTAATAAGCAGTTTCATTTTATCTGTTTCTATCTTCAAAGTAAAAAGACACTGGCTTGCTCTCTTAGGGATGCTTTTCCCTCAAGCTTTGAAACATAAGTAGATCCCTTCCCACCCACACCCTGAACAACACAAAAACCTGTTCATAACCGAGACATTCTTTATTCAAACCTAGTCCCTTCTGTGAGGAAGCGACATAATCTTTTTTTCTGCTACATTTGCCTCACTGAATACTAGAGCTTTTAAAAAAATAAACCTATGGGTCTCCATTAAAAAAAATCCCATACCCCTCAGTTTACTAACTTATTTTAATTCCAAATAATCCCTACTCTGTGAATGGATCTATGTCTCATCCTGCAGAAGCAAGGGAGTTTCACCAGACTGACATCTGTGCTGCACTCTGAAATGAGACACTGAAGACTTTATTATGCCTTTTCCAAATGGATGCAAAAATTATCAGCCATGGATCAGCAAGGTTCTGTGGGTTTATGACATAAGGACAACACAGCTTGGTGCCTCCAGCTGAGCATGTTAATCAATAAGACACATTTGTTGTTTTACTTTAAATGAAGATGACTGGGTCAGTAACTGATTGCTTGGCTAAAAGATCTAAAACTGGCATTTCACCATCTTGCCTGGCTGTGATACACTTGTTTCTTTATGCCATGTGCTCCCTTTAGGGAATGCCTTAATATGAACTTCTGGCTAAAGGGAAATGAGATTCTAATTTAAACCCTGGGTTTGCCATCTGTGCTTACACTTGGACTTTTGTCTGTACAACCTGCCAGGTATGAAATCATCTGGTAAATAATAAATCTGGATACACATTCCAATTATTAATGGCATCACCACGAACCAGGATAAACCCTTGGCCATGTCAGTTATCAAACTGTCACTGTGTTTATGATGCCAGGATCTCTGCCAAATATGCCAAGCTACAAGACAGGGAGAGGAAGGGGTTTTTTCCCTGGAATGGGGCATTTTCAGTGCTTTTGAGAAACAGACATGCATTAACATTGCAGTACCATGGCAACAAGACTCCTTCTCATAACTGTGCAAACCATTGCTTGTTCTCAGTTTAACATTTCCTCAGGTGTGACAGCCCCAGGTAAGGAGAGCAGACAGTGACACAGAAGGCAGTGCTGCAGGTTGTGTAGACACATGCAATGCTTATCATCAATTAACAAATGCCTTCCCAACTGCAGAGAATTCAGGGGACATTTTTAAAGCCTGTAATATTTTAAGGAAGGACGTTCAGGCTGTTTTCTCCCAGCAAATGGAGGCTTCCAATGCCACCCAGAGGAAAGCAGACAGCCTGGGTGAGCTCCTCAGCTGTGATGGGGAGGCAGTGAACACCAGCAGCACTGCATTCTGCAGCTCAGAACCTTCCTGTGAACACCTCCTGTAGGAAGCCCCATTTCCACAGAGCTACACTCTCTCTACAGTGTCTCTCTGCTCAGAGGCAAGTGTAAGATGCCCAGTTTCAGATGTCCTTGATATCAGCTGACAACAGAGGTTCCCACTAGCAGGCACTTGCATTCAGCTGACTTTCCTTATGCCCCGTGTCCAGGTCAAGACTTACCCCATAAGAATGGCCCTGGAGTTTCTAATGAGCCCGAAGAGCACCAGCAAACATATCAGGACATTAAACAGGAGCAGGCCCAGGTATCCCAGCCACCTGCAGCAAACAAAAACATGGTCTGCAAAGGAAAACTGGCGTGGAAAAAGCACAGATCAATCAAGAAGCTGTTGTGACTTCTGTGGAAAACAAAGTCCTTCTCTTCTCCACAACCACCTCCAAAGATTAATCTTCAGAGAGCTCTGGATATTTGTGGGACTGGAAGTTGGGGCAGGTAGAAGCATTTACACAACATGCTCAGAGCAAACAGTTGTTGAGAAATGAGACTGCTAGTGTTTTCTAGTGTGATGTTATATGCACTGGTCATCATCAGAGGAAGAAAAGGCATTGCAGCTTCTTGAACTTCCTAGATATTTGCTGGGAAATGCTTCAGTTATTTATTCCACATGTTTGGATAGAGATTTGCTTTTGTGGAATACAACTGATGCAACATCTTATTTAATATGTTTAATAAAAAGGAATGTTGGGCTGTGGTATTAACTTAGAGAACCAGTGCCATTTTCTACTCTATTTAATGTGTTCTTTATGCACTTATTAGAGCAGAAGACATATCTGGGGCTGTTTTATCTCCCCAGTGATAGAACACAAGCCACAGAATTTGTATGTTGGGAATAAATTTCTCATCAGTTGGTAATAAAGACACTTAAGGAAAAGAAGCTGTGCATTTTGATTTAAACTGAATGCAGCCCTGCAGTAAGAAACAAATCAGCTCTGTGGGCCAAGAGCACCTGCAGCAATTTACAGAGCCTTTGGCTCAGCCACCCAGAACATGCACATAATTTTTGCAAAACAAGCCAAAGCAGATGCTCCAACCACTACACTACAGCATGCTACACACCTGTACCAGTCATAGAGGTCAATCTGAATTGCCAGCTCCTCCAGAGACAGCTCGTCATTCTTCCAAAAGGGGATCTCAGTGGTTTGCCTGACCAGATCATCCAAGAGACTTTGCAGTTTCTGGACAACATGCAGGTAGTCTGTCTGCTTCTTGAACATCTCCTCCAGGACCAGCAAGTTTGGTTCCACTGTTTGGTTCAGGGCCACTGCAGTGTCCAGAACCTAGAGTATGGGAAAGTAAAAGGGGGATAAACAATTTTTTAAAAAAAAATTTAAAATACAGGAAGCCAAGGAAGTGAAAAGGGAATTCATTCTCGCTAGCAGGTCATGGGCAGATTACCAGTCCTCTGTCTTAAGAGGCTCAGACTGCTTACCCTTTGAAAACAACTTAAAAACATCTATAAGGGAGACTGTTTGCAAGGAGTCCAACGATGGCACCTCAGCTGAGCCTTAACACATGCACACATTTTGCAGCCATCAGGGCTGCAGTATGACACCATGAAATTAGAGATAGCACAGGAACAACCAGTGGTACTAAAATGTCACATTTTACTAAGATTTGTCTGCTTTGGCCTGCCTCCTCTTCCTGGTGTGGAAGAGAGGGCTGATCACAAGCTGTTTTTAAACCTACCAAAGGCAAGGCTTCACTTAACAAGCTGCGTTCGCTTCGTTATTTTTAGACGAGCGGAAGAAATCACCCCGCCACTAATGGAAATTTTAGCACAACTCCAAGCCCAGATAAGGAAGAGAAAACAGGAAGAGACACAGGCACAGGCAGGAGAGGTGCTGACTGAGGCTGCTCAGCGCCACAGGGCCCGTTTTTGGGGTGCTCACCCTGTCCTGCACGCCGGCCACGGTGCGGTTGGCGTGGCGCAGCGAGTACGTCAGCCGGTGGATGCCGTCGCTGGTCTCCCCATTCCCGTAGAAGCCCACGGCAATTCCAGCACTGCAGAGAAAGAAAAGCAGCAAAGGGCAGAGGTAAGGCTAAAAGGCAAGTGTGTAACGCAGGGCTGGTGGCTGCAGTGCACTGGGTGGTCACACCAGGGCTTCCCACAAAAAGGGAAGGCACTCCTTCCCAAGGAGAGCTGGGGCTGCTCTGTTTGCACCTGTGAACACTCACAGCCAGCTGTTCTCCACACAGCACCCACATGGCACAGAACACAACGCAACAAGCCTGTTTCATCCGTGGTACAATAATGAAAACCTGTTAGAGAACTGTTTGGGAGCTCGGGTGCAGCCATGGACAACCAGAAATCCATCCAGTGGCTCCTGTGAGAGCTGCCATTGCTGGGCTAGGAGACACGTGCCTTCTCTGGACATGAAATACAGATTATTTGGTTACATTTTTTTAAAGCAGGACGCAAAGAGCTTGCTTTGCTTGCCCGTGGTGCTGGTTCCTCCAGATACATTTTCCATGCCCTTTTCTCTACCCTGTGAAATATCTATGAACATTATCTTGATTTATCTTCCCATTAGAAACATTTCTGTCACACTGATTTAGAGTACTGGGAAGGGAGGCTTAACAACTTACTGGGACAAAAGGCTTATTTATTTTTAAAGCAAGCAAATTTCAAGCTTGCAGACACAATTCAACTCCAGCTGCTTAGCAAATTACCACCCATCAGCTGATTTTCTATAATTGTCCACACATATCAGTCTGCCCCAATTATGAAGTAAACCATATTAGCTTAAGCCTCACTTAAAGGAGGAAGATCTTGTAAATGAGTTGCAACCAGAGGATTATCTCATGCAAGTCAGCAATACCTCTTCTATTAAGAGATCACTGCAGGAACTCACAGTTCCTCTTCTCAAGCCCATATTTCCTAATAATAGAGAAGGAAAGAACTTGTGAAAGGATCACACAACTAAACTCAGGGCAAACAAACCTCACCAAGACACAGTTTTTCTGTTCCCATGTTATATTTAGCTTGAGAGCACCCAGGACCATTTCTAGGAATGTTCTCAAGACACCAAGGTTGTGTTTGTGGCAGTGCAAAGGAGGGTGGTGGTGATGATCCTGTTGCAAATCTAAACTTATTCTGGATGAAACATTTAGTTCCTTCACAACAACTTTGTGTACTGTTCCTGCTCTTGCTCCTCTCCTGCAGGAAGACACATCCATTCCTCCTTTCCTGGGCTCTGCTTCAAAAGAGTGAGCAGAACAATGTAGTTCACCTGGTCACATTTCTCCTCGTACATGACAAGAAAGAGAAGCAAAGATCATGATCTGGAAGCAGATCCAGTAGGAAAATCTGTGTCAGCCTCATGCTTTTTCCAGCAATTGAACCTCCATAAATTATAGAGAGCTTGGCCCATAAAAACCTCAGCTGAGGAGTCTTCTAGGGACAAGAGGCAGCCTCCATAAACAGAGAGGCAGCAGCTATGTAACTAAGTATTTAGCATTAATAAAAGAAATGGGCCTCTTTCTCCAAGAACATCATTCCTCAAACATTTTCCTAATGCAAATTCTGCTGATAACTAAGGAGAGAAAAGCCCTCTGCATTCCTCCCTGGTTGCAGCTATTATCAGAGCTTGATAACACATGCCTGGGGTGCATGGGGGTGGAAGGATAAAAAAGACACACTCCCTCCTCCCCCTGAAGCAGAGATTACAGATGCAGAGCTATGCCCAGGATAAGGCACCCCATCACAGAAATTACAAAACCATGGCTTGAATTTCTCCTTGTCTTATCAGAGCAAAGAAATTCACACAGACCCTTTCAGCCTCCTGAGCTGCAGAAAACTTGTTTCTACCACAGGCACCAAATAAATTCCAGAACATTCTTGACATTGAATAGGCAGATCTGACCCTTTAATTAGCGAGAAATTTCTATTCAGCCTGTTTACAGCTACTAGAAGCCTATTCTTTCAGCAAAGGCTTGGTAAGAGCCCAAAATCTGCTGCTTGGCTCTCAGTATTCCCAGCACAGTAGCTCAGTTTTGGTGGGAAAGACTCAGGAACAGCACTCTGAAGTAGCAGCAGACGCCTTGTCCTTGGGGATGCTGCACAGATCAGCCAGTTTACTCACAGGTACCAGCTATGAAGTGCTGGCAATACAAACATGTGACTTTAAACTCATTGCCCTGTTGGAGGCAGATCCACCCCAACAGTTTTCCATAGGTTTCCCATCCTGCCCAGCACAAACCACAGCTCCCACTGCCCTGACCCTCCAGGCACAGTCACTGCTCCTGAAAGAAAACACTACAGCACAACAACTGGGCTGAAAGCCATTTAATCCAAGTAATAAACTCCTCCAGACATGAGACTCACACATTCACTGCAAATTACACACGAGGCGTTAATTATTCTGTTCCTGCCCTGCAAAAGCCAGCTCTGCAGTCATGCCCTGTGCTAGCAGGGGCCACTTACACAGCCAGTCCTTCCCCCAGGAGCAAGCCATGCAGTTTTGTGGCTCTTCCCCTTTCTATCAGGGTAGAGAGGGAAGAAACCCACCCCACAAGCCCGGGCTGGGGGCAGCTGTGCCTGAGGAGGGGGCAGAGCTGAAGGACAGGCAGGGGGGAACTGCTGCTGCTTAGCTTTGTTTGCATTTGGCTTCATCTAAATCCAACAGTTGTTTCAAATCCCTGCCCACACACACACACTGATACGAGTTGCTATTGTTTAAAGCAGATTTAAGGATTTACACTAGTTTTTAACTACCTTTTATATGATTAAAGGGAAACAGAGGGGCTCCTTCTATTTAAGAGCATTCTTTTAAAATAAAAATAGATCAACTCATCTTAACCCAACAGCATGAGTCCTCGAGGTCATGATAAATCACAAGGCTTCTTGCACGAACCCCGGAAGGCACACTAGCCTCAGATACAGCAGATCCATCTCCCAGTACAGGATGACAAAATCATCACCCAGTGGATGTATTTCTGTCACACAGCCTGGATACAAGAACAGCATTCCTGAATAACACAGCTCTTTTCCACCCTAGCACCCTCTGGAAGACACTCCAACACATTTCCAGTGCTTCTATAGAAAAGTCATGTCTATTTCTGCCAGTCTTGCTTCTGTTGCCCTCCCCTTTGAGTGGGGAGTCCTACCCTCAAATCCTTCTCCCAAACCTACCTTTGTCAGTCTCCTCTCACTTTCACTACCACCACCACTCTCTGCTTTCTCTCTCACTCATATTTTTGAATAAAATCTTTAAAAATCAATCTATCACGGTCTTACAGGCCATCTAAAAAGTTGCTCCTGCTATGACCCACTGCACTTTGGCCACTTGGCTACTCAATAGGTTTGGTAAGTTTTAAGAAACCCACTTATTTATTTAAGTCAAGAAAACATTGCACTTGGAGCTTAAAGCTATCACCAGCAGTGCACACCCACAGACACACACTAGGGACACAGAACTCTACAAGCTCTTCAAAGAGTTGTACAAGTGAGATGGAAGAGGGGTATGCCAGGATTTCTGTCTTCTCCTACAGATACAACAGTGTGATCTAAACTCCTGCAGGTTGTACACACACTTCAGTATCACCATGCAGCAAGACTCAAGAAATTCAAGTGTGGAGAGCAGCTTTCCCATGGCTTGTGTGCAAGAATCAAATGCACTCTGGACACCTGTGTAAAGAACCAGAAATACCAATCAAGTGTAATTCTGAATTTGCTTGCAACGTGACCTGCAAAAAACTAAAAAAAAAGTTTTCTGCATTTACACACGATGAACATCAGAGTATTAATCTGACACAGAGAGGATAGATGTGCTTTCTAGTGGTGAGAGCCTCCTGCTGTAATAGCCACACACACACTGTGACCCTCTGGGCACCCAGACACCAGTCTGGAAAGATGAGCACTAGCCATTCACATCACATCCTTAGAAATGAATAATCTAACTACACCAAGTCATCTTTAATTACAGGAACTTCATAAGAAGAGCCCTTTTTAGACTTCAGGTTCTCAGGAGGAATGTTAATTTGTCTGTCTAATTACCACCTTGCACTTTCACACCAGGGGAAAGTGCTATTACTGGCACTTGATGAAACAAGTTTTCACCATTTATTTGCACCCATTTCTTTCTGATACCCTCTTCACAAAGCTTTCCCCCCACCTTTGGAACTGAGGGCCCTTCTGGGAGAATTAGGGTCACCTAACCAGTGGGTGAGGTGGTTTATAGGACAACTCCCCATACACAAAACCCAATCAAAATTGGTAAGGACTAGAACTGAAGTACTAATGCAAAAATCTAGGCTAAGCATTCCTGCAGCTTTGTGGGTAGAGCAACTGGGAAGACTTATTAGAGTTGGAGAGCTCCTGCTAACCAGTTATGGCTCTGCTGGCTCAGCACTCTCCCTGTTGTGAGTCATTAGGAAGCAGCAGCACTCAGAGCACAAACAGCCCCCTGGGACTGGGGAACCCAGAGAAGCGTGTTCTAGGCACAGCTGGACTTAACCAGAGTTAACCACTTCTCGGCTAGCAGGACAAAATCCCCTTCCAAGTACTCAGACAGACCAGATCTGCTGCTGGTTGGAACCTCTTGGTGCTCCAGCACCCAAGCAGAGCCACAAAACTGCCTCCCAGGTCAGGCAGAGGGTCAGAACAGCGTTTTACCCCACTAGGACAGCTGGTCTGGCTCTTCTGTGTGACACACAGCTGGGATAGGATAGATCCAGTGGGCTAACCTTTAATCAGTGCTAGCTGGAAGTGCCAGGTAGATACCAACAGCTTGTCTGGAGCTGTATCTGCATTCCCAGACTGAGCACAGAGTGCCAAGGGACCCTGCTTTGAGGGCACTGTGGCTTCCAGCTGCTGCAGAGAGGCAGGAAACCAACCTCAGCCCTGCAGGAGAGCAGCAGCACTTGGACAGCACCTTCCTCACCATGATGGTCCCAGCCTGCTCTTGCTCAAGCATGCTGATTTCAGAGAGGAAATTAAGCCACTAATTAAAAAAGTCAAGAAAAATGATCATCCAATGTCACTGTAGGTTCAGCTAGAACCTTATGTTATGAACCTTAGTTTTATGGCTCTGCATTTAATACTTGCAGAAACAAATTGTACACCAAGGATGAGAACCAGTGGTTCAGATTTTGAGAAAGCCTAAGCAGCTTTCCAGCTTGTGGCTTTGACAGAGTCACAGCAAGTTTACCAGAATTTATATGCTGCCCTTCCAATTTTAAATTATCTCACGCATGCTCTGGAGAAGTGCAGAATACCTCCTTCTCACCCTTTCTACAATCAAAAACAAACACAACTACCACAGGGCAGCAGCTGCCTGGGTCACATTTGCTGCATAACAATAACTAACAAGGGCCTGTAGCAGCAGCACAACTATAAATAGCATCAGCCAGAGCTTCTGTAAGAAAAGGTTAGGACCACAGCTCTCTCAGTGGATTAGAATGGATGCAGCTGAAGCTCTTAAGATCTTTAAAATAAAGGGGAATGAGGCTGAGATTTCTTCTCTACAAACTGTTCCGTGGTTTGACTTTCCACCCCAGGCACCCAGCAAAGCGTGGAAGAGCTCCTTGCAAACACAGCAATACTGGCTGGTACACAAGGTCTCCTCAGCCCCTGCTTCTACAGGCAAATCCACCCCCAGCTGCTAAACTCACCAGAGAATGTCTGCTCTGCACTGTTTGTTCCCACACTTCAAGGCTCTGCTGTTCTCTTAAGTGAGTGCCTCGAAAGAGCAAGCACACCAATGCATCAGCAGCAGAGTGTGGCTCCCGAGCAGCTGAGCCTGGCCTTCAAGGAACACCTCACCTCCAGAGGGATCACACAGCACACCCACCACCTATCAGCAGGCTAATGCAAAAACTGAGCCACAAGGCTCTGCCAAATACAATCATCTCATTGCTCCCTCCTCTCGGACCAGGGGGCTCCTCCCAGACCTGCCAGACCCACAGAGGGGCAGCTGAGACCACCTGAAGTCTTGGGCAGGAAGAGATGATGCTTGGAATTGTAAAGAAACACAAATTGGAAAGTGCTTGATACAGGGCACACATCTAGAGGACTCATTCTGCCCAAGTCAAAACAAGATCAGAGGCTCCTCCCTTCTATATCTGTAAACATGTCCCTTCTTTCATATGCACCATCATTCACTTTCTAGGAAATTATCTCCTTTTAAATTCTCCTGCACCCATTCTCCACTAATTAATGATTTTTTTTCTTGGTNTTCACTTTCTAGGAAATTATCTCCACTAATCAATGACTTTTTTTTCTTGGATTTCAGCAATCCTTCTCTCCACCTCACCTCCAAAAGCTTCTCTTGTACAGTCATAACAGGAGACACTGCTGACCCTGGCACCATTACTGGCAGCCCTTGGAGAGGGCACGTTAGTGCAGATAACAAAATGCAGCAGGCTACAAAATCTGAACATTCTCTCCAGTCAAACACCAATCCCTCCAAACCCAAAAAGAATCATTGTGACTCTTCCTAATCTACTCTACCACACATGGTGATTCTTTCTGGACACCAGGTTCTGAGAAATCTGCGTTTAGACCTGATAAATATTTCAGCTGTATCCGTCCTGTTTAAGCAATAAGCTCCCAAGGACAGAGGGTCCTTGATTTATCACTTGGAAAGTATCAAAGAGCAGGGCATTAACTATTCCTTTTCACATTGCTCAAACCACCAGGCAGCTCTGCAAGTGCTAGAAAGGAAGGAGATACATTAAAGACATTTAAAAACACACATACATGAAATGGAAAGAGGGATTATGGCCAACATGCACGAAGGAGAGGCAGAGCATTTGAGGTGTGAGGATGTGTGTTGGAGCTAATCACTAATAATGGGATGGGGTGAGCGAGAGGCGTTTTACGAGTTCTTCATTTCATTATCAGTTTCAGGGGAGGTAGAGACATAAAAGATGGTAAAACTCACACTGTAAAAACAGAAGCCAAAGTTCTCTTTGTTACAAGGTCTTTTAAAAGTTTTTTTAGCCAATAGGCTAACACTAAAAGTTTACAAGCCTCTATTTAAGTCAATTACCAAACACTACACGTATACCTTACAGCAAACAATAGCTGCCTGTTCTATATTTTTTGTACCTCAGAAACTTGCAACACTCCGAATATTTCAAGGCCTAAAATTCAACTTTGTTTCATATTTCTATCTATGTAGGTTTATATTGAAATTCTCATTGAAACAGATGTTTTCAGCTCCATGAGGGTTCAATACACTCTGAGGGTGTCCAGCACCTCACAGAAATGGCTTAAAATAATTTTTGAGGTGGCATGGTCAGGAGTATCTTGTAAAAGCAAAAGCGTTTTAATTAAAGAAGAAAATAATACGTAACAAAAGAAGAAAAGCCATGCACAGTGCAGGGTAACACCCTGAGAAGGTAGCTGAGAAGCCTCCTGCTCTCCCTTAAGTACTGAAGGCTTTAGGGGGGTTTTTTGGCAAACAGCCCAATAGAAGATAGCTGCATTTCTGAGAAACAGCTAAAGAGACCAATCAATGATTTTGTCTTGGCACTGAGCCAATTGCAGCCAGGAAAGCACAGAAACTGCTAGTGTTTTTCCCTTAAAAGCACTAAGGTGAAACTGAAACCCTTTTTCCTTCTATAGAAATCATTTGCTTGGGAGTGGGAAACGCCCTGGAACAAGTTTATTGCAAGGCTGTGAAAAGCCCTCTGCTTTTTCACTTCCCACAGATGTGAGATGGGATACACCAGAGGATGGGGATGGTGCCCTGGTGCTNGTATTCTGTTTCTCAGCCTCTTCTACCTTTAGCAAAATTTACGTCTCAGTAACCTTGATGAGCTCCAGAGGGCTCTGGTAAGAATTGCAACATGACACGAAAGAACCTGACGAGGCACGGTGGTGAGCAAGCAGAAGAAAGGGAAAGTTTATTTACAAAACTCACTTTTATGCATTTCCAAAGGTGCCGGTGGATTGGAGGGTGAAATCCCACCTCCCAAACCACAGTGGTCAAGACAACTGTCAATCAACTTTCTCCTCCTACCTAAAAAAAACATGTAAACAACGAAGGACAGTTGGGAAAACAAAGCTAACGTTTATCGCAAAAGAGTGGGAAAGTAAAAATTCTGACTCCAGCGTGAAACACGATTCAGAAGGCTTAGAAAAAAATCCTCCACACCAGGGTGACAGGGAGCGAGTGGAGGCGGCTGGGCCGGAGCACCCCGAGGTGCTGGGAGGCGCTGGGGCGGGCTGGGCCGTACCTGCACACCAGGGTGGCGATGATGACACACCAGGCCGTGCAGCAGCAGTCAGCGTTGAGGTGCTCCTCGCTCTTGCGGTGCCGGCAGCACAGCCAGAAGGAGTAGAACAGGAGGAAGAGCAGGTCCAGAGCCAGGCAGGAGAGAGCGATGCCGCCCAGCAGCAGCAGGGCCTGCAGGAACAGAGATGGTGGCGTGGGTTAGTTTAACACAGCTTGGGGTTTGGTTAGAGGCGAAACAGTTCCTGTCACGCTGTTCGTTTGATTCTTATTTTCTTCTTTTAGTGTGTGTTAATACGTCTGTCTTTACACCTTTAAGTTTGGACCTGCTTTGCTTTTCTCCTGATCCTGTCTCACAGAGGGAAAAAGAATAAACACCCAGACCGCTGCGCTAAATTTGGCAAACAGTAACGCGAACATGAAACCATTACAGATGGGCGTCACATCTGGCCATGGCAGGGGAGGCCAGCCAGGGATGTTTGAGGGCTCTGCAAGGTATACCTTGAAAACAAGTCACTTTGTGTGTTTGGCATGTTTTTAAAATATAAAGAGGTGATTTTTTTTTGTCTCACTTGCTCCTCTCTCTCCATCCCACTCGGCAAAACCACATTTTGTACCACAGCAGTAAATAGCTAAGCCATTTTGTCTGTCCCAGCCTAAATTAATCTGAGGGTTTCCTCTTTACTACTGATCACAGGTCAGCAGATTTAGAGAACAAAAATAATAATAATAAAAAAATAGTTCAGCCAGCTGCCTCTATCTGTACAGTTTTTTAATCTGCATGAATAAATATGCAGGCTTATTCATTAGAAATCCAAGTGCATGAGTGGGTTTGAAAGGGGGTGGAATTTATTATTCATGCATTTTTTAAAAAAAAAATCCATCTCCATGCAATGCCTCTGTTCAAGGTAGACCCAGAATAAATGTTAAACCCCTCCATAAAGCATCCACATATATAGGTACAACAAAAGTGGATGCTACAGACACACTTGAAGCAGTCACAAGTTGAGTTAGTGTGAATTATACCTATTTCTAGTCATGTTCCTGAGAGGAAAGGGAAGTTGTAAGTGTTTAACTCCTTTCCGATTTATTTTTATTCGCAAAATCCAGCCTAAAATCCAAAAATGCAAACCAATTTTGTTAAATAAAATAAATTTTTAAAAAATGAATCCATTCCAACACCATATCTAGCCACATTTTCCCACCTGCATGAATCAAGGAAAAGGATGCAATTTTATCCATAAGGTTTGTTTGATAAATCCTTGTTAGTGGTGGCAAATGCCAACTTACTAGAAATTATTTAAATACCTGGAAAGAGTCCAAGCCACTTCCTGCTGCCCCAATATTGGGAATGCAGACATAGATCTCTATCAGCTAACCTAGAACAAAGGCTTGGGTTTTCAAACCAGTATCTCTTTTCCTCCCTGTGCAGAAATTCCTTAAAGAACATTTCTACGCTTCCTCCTGATGGAAACAATAACTTCCTTCTGATCGAAAGGGATACAACAAAGAGTGCTGAGATTAAAGCGAAGAACTTTCACAAGTGGTGACTGTTCCTAACGGGGTCTGGTAGGAACTTGCTCATTGTAGGCTTTTCTTTCCCCCTGCTCTGCTGCGTAGGTACTCCCTGCTGAGTGATTCTCCTGGCAAACAAGCCACACAAGGTCCTGCCCAGCCAAGAAACGTCAGCCACACGTAAGGAGGTGCACACCAGTGTGAAGCCCAAGTGCTGCACCACAGATGCTCCACGTAGCCCCTCACTCTTGGCTTTCCCAGCCTTTGGAAACCCTCCCCAAAGCCCATCGAGCGCCCTGGGACGGGGGGAGCTCACAGGTGCTGCTCTCCCAAAAGCAAAGAGCAGAAACTCAGCCCCGTGGTGCGGAGCGAGCTCTGGGATCTCTACCAGCGAGGAGTGGGGGTGGAAGGGAAAAAGCCCAATCCCCCTTTCCCATGCTTTCTCCAGATGGTGGGAGCGCTGCTGGAGCTCCTGAGCAGAAAGGGGCCTGCGAGAGGGAAGCTGTGCTCCGAGCCCCCGTTCCCCCACTCCTGAAGCCTTGCCATGAACGAGCACTCCATGCTAATTTAACTAACACATTTGGCATGCCAAAGCTCCTCAGGGATAGTCTTTATTTTTTAAACATGTCAGGCTGCTGTAAGGCAAAGCTTTCCTGCCCTGCTCGCCTGCACTTCTTTCTTCACACCCCTCAACCCTCCTGCACATGCTAAAAGACATTACTGCTGGAAAGACAAATTCAGCTGAAAACATCCTCCCTGCAAGCCTTTTATCAGCAAAAAATCCACACTGCAGCTCCAGATGTAAGGGAACCGCCCCCATTGAAAGGAAATACTAAAAAAAAAAGAAGGAAAAATGAATATTAGACTGCCAACCAGCAAGGAATCTGAAGCCCTTGCTTTGAAGAGACACTTAATACATGCTTTAAATTTGCATCTGGCCAAAAGGACTTGGCTGGCCACAATACCACAATCTGCATTTCATTTTCCAGAGAATATTTGTTTTCCATTAATGGATATGTGCCATGGCAAGTGAAATCATCCAGCAGAGCAGTTATTAATCTTTCTGACTGATGAGTCAGTTTAGGACCCAGGGACTGGCTGGCAGTGAAAGCCTGGTCACAACCAAAGATATTCCTCTGCCTGCTTGTCAGGATTAAAAGACAGTATTTAAAAAGGGGGGTTGAGGCTGGATAAACCCTTAGACACTCTATCCTGCTACAGTAAATCTGGGACTCAGTTATCCAAGGCCACATTATCCCAAGTAAATGTAAAATTACGCACTGGGCCTTTTGCCACAAAAGAGCATCAATTTGTCTTCCAACATTTGCTGAGCTATCAGAACCTTTATAGCAAATGATGCATGAACTGCCCTTACAGGAAAATGGAGACAACTTGGAGGAACAGCATTTTACCACTGCACTGACACTAATGGCAGGAGTGGAGACAGAGCAGTCCCTGAAAATGAGAGTAAATCCAAGTGGTATCAGCCAGACGGGCAGGAGAGGAAGCCACAGTGTCAGGAAGCACTTTCAAAATAAAAGCTGCACACAGGGAAATAACCACAGGAGTGTTGCTGTCTTGGAGAGACACCATGGAACCTGAAAGCTCTGGGTGTTGTGCAGGGATGGTGCTGCAATGTTAGCAGCTTCCCCAGCTCCAGTGTGGTTGCCAGGATTTGTGGTACTTACCGCCTCCATGGGGGTAAGAAGCCAAAAAAAGTGCAGAAAACATCTAGAGTCTCACATAGAGAAAGGGGAAACAGAGAGCACAGAAAAATCTACCCAGGGGGTGGCCAGCTCTTCCACGTGGTATGGTGTTGATATCATTCCTAAGGACTTAAATGCAGATCAGCCTTCAGTTTGCTCAATCCCTGCTCTCCAAGACCCTGCCTTACGTTACTGGGGATCAAATAAACCAAGATACAGCCTTGTCTGCTGGATGAAAAATCCCCCTATGAAACAGCCAATTTCAGCTTGCAGATTCCAAAGGGTGATCCACGCTGTTAGTTATCTGAATCTATCCATGGACTGTGGTCCTGGAAGACTGATTTTAGCTGCTGAAACCGCACTTAAGGGAGGTATATTTCATCCCATCCAACAGATGAAGTCACAAAGAAAAGAGAGCTACATAAGAACACAAGAAAAGGGATATACAAGATGTATTTATTTCCTTAGAAAGGGCAAAAGCCTAAATAAAGCCACAAGGCACCACAGTGCAGGAGGGAGACTCTGGGCTGCATTCATGTTAAATGTCAACATTTCCCACTGCATTAAATGTTGTTTGTCCATCACCTGACTCCACAGAAAAGTGTTGGCTTAGTGACTCTTCTTTACACCACCGTGTCCCTTCTGCCATGGAGATTATTTGGCACAAAATGTCCTGGCAGCAGAATGGGTTTAAGAAGTTAATTCTGAATACACAAGGGCTCAAAACAATCCAGGTGTTTATCAGGTACAAGTTTTACCAATCTCAATTTATCTGACTTCCAATTACCACATTCTTTCAACCTTAACTGCAGTAACAGCATCACAGAACAGTGAGAAGCTCTTCACATGGAATAGGTGATTTACTACTTTACTACTAGTTGGAAAGTCTACCAAAACTCCTATAAGAAACTTGAGAGCAAAGACAAAGCCTTCAGGTGGTTCCTGAGAAACACTGCAGTTTCATTTTTAATTTTCCATCAATGATTTTAAGGGTATTTCATCTTAAATCTTTGTAATATCAGCCCACAGAACAAAAAGAGCTACAGCTTTTGAGCACCTCAAGAACACAGCTGTCTTAATCATTGGCAGATTGAGAATGGTTTACCTTAAAGTTAGCTCTTGCCAAAAGCAAGCTTTCCATTGAATCTGCAGCTAGTATTCTTTCTGTATTTCCATGCAGCAACTCGAGATAGTGATAATAAAACAGAGAGAAGAGGTTAAAGGAGTGTGGGAAGAGAAACACGTTCACCCAGAAGAATAAATGAAGCAACCTGGGCTGCTGCCAAAGGAGCACTCATCTCTATTTATTCCATGAAGGACGGAAGTCATCTCTGCAAGAAAAGAAACTGCTGTGGGATAGTGTCATGCCTACACTACTCCCTACACTGCTTTTTTTTCTTCCTGCCAGACTTCAGGACATTTCTCTAAAAAGCTTATGTACTCACAGATGATAAGCAGCTATGTTCTACCAAGCTAACTGATTTTTTTCTTTATTTTTATTTAATGCTGGCAACACGAGGAACACCCTGACCTCCTCACCAACTTGTTCTGAACGCGCTGTGTGTTCAGAGACTTGATTTCCAGCACTTAAAAAATGCTGTATGAGGTGTTTGTTGAGATACTTGAGTATCTCAGGATGTCACTCATCCCACAGCCCCTACAGAGGGGTAGGGAACACAGCCAACCATGCATTGGCCAGTGTAAGGTGGAGGGATGTCAGCACTGAAGCATCCCCATCTCCTCACAGGGGACAGGCCTTCCCAGGCCAATTCCTGTGCTCAGCACTGTGGAGGAGCAAAGCTGGGCAGGAAATGTGCTGTGGGAGAGGCTTTTCCCACGGTACTGAGATGAATTCTCTTCGATGAGGGATCCCTCTGCAACAGGGAAGAGCACCATGGAAACATGGAAACGTCTCATCCCCTTCTACAGACATCTCCCAGAGAAAGCACACTGCTAAGGGAGGGCAGGAGATCACAGATATATTTAGGGCAAGTCCACACTGGAGCAAGCAATATAGGCCAACACTTTGCCTTTAGCTTTTTTTGGCTATTGGCTTTCCTTTCCGGAAAGCAGGAAATGCCAAGGATTGTGTCATGCTTTTTTTTCTTTCTGTTTTTGTTTTAAAAACACCTTCAGACAATGCAAGCAGACACATTAGAATAAAAACAGATCTGCAGCTGAAATCCATGTTAGCATGACTCCATCTCTCAATTCCATTTACCAAGTTGGTTAAATGAGCAGGCCAGTTTCCCCAACACTGCAAAGCTCTCTACATAGGCATGGGCATTATATAGTTAATTGGTATTAGAACTAAAGCCACTTTAATTACAAATGAGTGTTCACACAGGGTTTTAATGTAGTTTAACTAGAATGGCCTTAATTCAGTGTAGTTTAATTCACTTTAGTGCATTTAAAGTGGTTTAACTAATCTGTTTTGAATTTATTCCTCCAGTTAATTCAGATTAATTTCTCAAGTGTAAGCAACAACTAAGAACAAGGCTAGGTTGATTAAAGATTCATCATTATTTCCTCTATACTAACATTGTGACCCCTTATTTCATAATTAAAGACTTTCAGCTCTGCCTTTATATTTGGTCCAACTAGCAGAAGCCAGCAGTGTAGAGGCCAAAAAGACACAACTTGCTGATTCTTGGCTCATTGCAGCAACCAACTCAATATAATCTCTGCTAGGGTTTTGAGAGCTGTGGTTGAACAATACAGAGCTCAGGTGTGACTGCACACCTCAGCTTCCACAGTGGCAGGTGCTAGAATTCATCAGAGCAGCTCATATCACACACCAAAGAGAGATGGAAAGCACAGAGTAGAAAGGATTTGCTTAACAATTGGGTTGGATATTTTTTCCTGCCCATGAATGCGGATCTAAGCTGTGCTAATCAGCAGTGAACAGTGGAGTCCTATTGGGTTGAAGTCAAATAACAATCCATTTATTCCCTTAGTGGTTACCAACTCAGCAATCTCCATCTTACACAGCAAGGAAATGTTCCCAGAGGTAAAGGGGTCCTCTAAATTGGATGTCCTTATCCCTAGTTTCTCCATAGTGCTGGCTGAAAGCCTCTGTGCACCACAGTGATGAAAAGAATGAGACACTCTCACCAAACTCAGTTTCCACTGACAGGTCCCCACAGACTAAATCTTTATTAAATGAGGCTTAGCTCAGAACTGGCAGCTTGTCAAATGAGCATTCTTGCTGAAAAGGCGGATTTCCTTTCTGGGGATTCTGCAAATTCCCTTGCAGGACTCTAAAAACACCCACCACCACGGATGCATCAGTGTTCATGCAGGTCTTTGCCCCAGATCCCAAACCAGAAAAACGTGTAAGGAATCCTCATGGGAACAGGCCTTCAGCTTTAGAAGGTTTTTTTCTTCCTAGCATTCCCAGCTGGACAAAGTTACAGCCATTAGTTTTGTTAAAAGGCAAAAATCAGATAATTATTTGGGATATTGAGGTAAAGGGCACCAAAAGGGTAGCTGGAGGAATTTGGCAGATATCCTGCATCACTCGGCTTGCCCAGCTCACCCATGGCAGATCCACACAATTCCACCAGACATTCCTTTCCCACAGCAGATTAGCACTCACATTCCCACCCAACAGCAGCTCCTCTACTCGAGGTCTTTTAGCAGCCACTCGATTTCCTTGCTTAGAGAACTGTATCATCCATTAACGCCTCAAAACACAGGCTCCTTGCAAGGTAAATTTTCCAGCAAACTGGATAATGGAAAGAAACCCCATGCTATAAAGGAAGTATGAATTTAATGCTCCTACAACTCAGGGCTAAGCAAGCACTGCCTGTATTACCTGGCTTGTGCTCAAGTGCTGTATAAATTCCCACACCAAGACAATTCCCCATCCCCAGCCCTCCAGCAGGAGCTCAGCTATGCTCCTGCAGGCCTGGAACTCCCTGAAGGAGAGACGTGGCACTGCCTGCAGGCAGGGACCTGAGCAGTTGTAGAGCTCAGCACGTGAGTGAGGCAGCACTGGTGTGTTTTAAAAAAAAAAA
This sequence comes from Hylia prasina, assembly GCA_013397195.1. Taxonomy (NCBI): domain Eukaryota; kingdom Metazoa; phylum Chordata; class Aves; order Passeriformes; family Sylviidae; genus Hylia; species Hylia prasina. The sequence goes on along the minus strand of VYXD01002177.1, from coordinate 948,760 downwards.
AAAAAAAAAAAAAAAAAATAGAGCAGGAAATGCTTAGGCCTGAAGCCCAGTGATTTAATCCAATTTCCATCCTTTTTTCCCTTCCCCCTCCTTCAGTGTGCACTCTCAGAGACAATACACTTCATTTAGAGGGGAAAAACATGATCTCTCCTAAGTGCCTGTGCTTACACTCTATCAAGCCAAGGGCTGGGACACTGCTTTTTTTTTTTTTTTAATTTGTGATGGCCATTCATGCTCTGGCACAGAGAGCAGCCTCAAGGATTTGCTTCCAAGACCCCAGCTGTACAGAGTCTGTGCTTTACTCCACGTTAGCTGCTCTTCAGCTATTTCTGTTTCTTATTAGATTTGGGTTTCAAACCCAAGGGTTCATCCTACCCCTGTGAATTTTAAGAATTCTCCACAAAGATTGGGCCTTCCAGCAGAGGTAATTACGTGCATCATCTACAGGTCTCCTGTTCTTGTGCAGAACCCAAACCCTGTCATTTCCAGGAGACATGGCACCATTCAGATTAAATGCAGTATTTTGGCTCACAGCAACTTCTTGATCTTCATAATCATCTCTTCTTAGACCAGACAACCAAATCTGAACTGATTAGCCACTATGGAGCTTGAAGACACTGAGCCCAATCCTCGGCTCTGATGTCCTGGCAGGGAGGTCACTGCAAGCTGCACACACCAGTCACCAGTATTTTACCATTTCCATCAGGGAGAGGATAAACAAGGCACTGGGGAGGGAGAGGAAAGAGCACGGAAATTAGCAGAGCCACCCCAAAGTGGAACAGAAAACAAATACTTGTGCCAGTTGTGGAAACTTTCCCCAACCCATCAACAGGGTTAGCCCATCCCATCAGCAGGAATGGCAGTGTTTCCATGAGCAGGGCCACTGTAGATAACCTGGTTCTGCTCCCTTCTGCCGTTATTTTGCATTATTTTGAATTTGCTGGTTTGTTTTCAGGCACCATTTTAATCCCATTTATGTCTTGAGAGTTTTGGCTCCGAGCATCTACAGCTGCACGCTATAAACTCAAGCATTACATTTACTGCACTGAACCACAAAAGTTATACAGAATAACAGAGAGAGAATCCAAATTGGAATGGAAACTCTTAACATCAAATTGTTACTAATGTTAGACTTGAGAGGCAACTTAATGTTGCCTTTTTTTTTAATGTATACAACTTGTTCCATATCATTAGCACAATGAAGAGGTCTTTTTCTAAACTGCAGCTATTAGGAAAATGTCTAAGTGAGAAGCTCTAGCACAGACTTTGGCATTTGAAGGCACCTGAATTTAAAAAAAAAAAAAAAATTAATTAGAAGGAAAAGAGGTACTTTCTAGCCAAGATTACAAATCCACTGCAAATGGCTTCATAAACTGCTTTTATTAGCACTGAATGGACAGGAAGGTAAGCAGCAATAATTGGGCTTCTGCATTTATGTGTCAGGGATGGCAATGGGTCATTTCAGTGTACTCAGCCATCTTTGACAGGCAGATCCACATCCAGTTTGTGCTCAGTTTGCAACCTCAAATGAATCTTCAGGATAATGAGCGAGAAGTTTTGCAACAACATGAAAATAACCAACAGGAAAACAACAGAGCACTGAGTTTCCATAATATTTACCCTGCCCAACTTCACTGGCATTTGTTTACACAAGTGAAGCAGGTCAAAAAGCTGTTTACACAGCAAGAACTTAGTGCAGTTCAGAATACCCTATAAGCCTGCTACAGGGTGAGAGAAACAGCTCTCCTGATTACATTAGCAAAACACAGTGGTCTGGCTGCCCCAGGACTGACCTCTGGGAGGGGACAAAGAACAGAAATCAAAGGCACACTGCCCTACATCTCCAGAAAATCACTGCCCACTGTGCCACGGCCAGCAGCCCACGTGACATCTTCCTTAAAATAATTTGTATTTGAAGTCAGCCCCAATGCAGTGTCATGTGGAGAGGCTGTGAAGAGCTGGGAAGGGGCAACATCCCATGGGGACAGTTCCTGTAACTTGGGGACGGGAGAACAGAGACCTCTGACCCGTCTATTGACCGTGGACCTGCACTGACCTCCTTGCACAAACAATGCAAACGTGCCATTGAACTGCCAGAGACAAGCAGGTGCCACGCTTCTCACCATAAATTCACTCCAAACTGCCTCTTTTGAGACTACTACAGTCAGAGTTCAAAAAAAGAAATAAGTAAAAACCAAAAAAAAACAACAACAGGGGAAAGAAAGGAAGGAAATCTCTTCCTTCAACTTAAAGCTGTACCTTCCCTTCTCACAAAAGAGGGTCCTTCATGTGCAGGAAACATTTCAATATCAGCTCTTCTTTAGTTTTATTCCAGGGTTGAGTTGCCTTTTTTTCTTTTTGTTTCTTTAAAGAAGAAAAAAAGCTCTCAAAAAAAAAAAAAACAAAACCCTCAGGGACAAAGACTACCAATATTCATTATTGAGAACCTTCAAACCCACACAAAAAAAAAAATACCATAGAGGGACTAACAGAGGAAGCAGATCAAAAAAATCCTATCCAAGCTAGCCAAGACCCACCACAGTCACAGCTGGAGCCCGTGTTTCTGCACCACTGACAACACTGGGAGCGTCATTAACCACTTCTCCTCAGCCTGTGCAAGGGAGGCTAGGGAGCTAAGAAAGGCCTCCTGCAGGCTCCTGCCAAATGTGAGAAGGGATTAGGGCCTCCTCAGGCTGCTGCCCTGAAGGGAAATGCAATCTGAATAGGGAGTTTTCTTTGCAGTGCAGAGCTGCAGATGCTCCTCTCAGCAACCACGGTCAAGTTCCCTTGAAGGGCAGCATTTGGTGAGTGGTCGCTGCCTCACCCCTCTGCTTCTGCTCCCCAGCACCATCCTGATAAAAGGGGAGCACACACTTTTTAAATTCACCCCCTGGAATGCCATTCCTGACTGAACAGGGGCACAGCTAACAGCAGATGCACTTATAGATTAAAACCCTTGCAAGGTTACGGGGCAAATCTGATGCCCCAACACAAATTCCCAGAGCATCAATCTCACTCTGTGGCTCTGGTTCCGAGCAGCTCTTCCTGCAGGTTCTTCATTTCCCCACGGGGCTGGGGGAAGAGGGGAATCTGTCTCCTTTCAACTGTTTCAAAGCCGTTCAACTCTCTTAGGGTTTGCCTGCAAAGCTGAAAGCTGTCATGGGCCACTGGCCTAAAAAAAAATTAAAGTACTTGGTTTATATCAACTCTTTGATAAAAAGACAAATACACCTCATTTGTAGCTTCCCTTAGCACCAAGTTTGGGAGTACATAGGACACAGGGCTATTTGGCTGTAATAGAGGTTACATCAGTTGAAAGGAGGAGGTGTTTGCCCCACTGTGTCCTAACAGGATTTTTCATTAGTTGCTTTTGCTTTCCCGTGACACACACATCATATCCACTAGAAATCAATGCATTTTATAGGTAATTTAATACACACACAGCCTGCCCTCAGAGATCCTTTCATCCTGCTCATGAGATCAGCGCTGGTGGGATTCCTCGAGTTCCTGCATGGATATTCATTCATTCAGCAATTCTTCTGAACCACAGAGATTGATTTTTCAGGAAAGTTCCCAGAGTTCTCTTAGAGGTTCTGCCTGCACTTATGTCATGGCTATATTTAAAGAAGGAATCCCACTAAAGTGGTTTATAACGTGCTCTGGCAGGACAGTGTAGACAGAGCTAAATCCTATTAAGCTACTTAAGTTGCTTTCCCCCTCTGAAGTCATCTGTCAAATGCTGGTCCTAGACATAGCAGCCAGCTATCAAACTAGCTTATCAAGAGTCATGCTTAAAATACCAAACAAAACTGTAAAATGCAATCATCACACACACGAGGAAGAGAAACTGGGGCAGTGTGCTGTTCCAGTAACCTCCTGGGATCCCAGAGGGTGGAGAAGGCTGATGATTAGCTTTTCATTACGCTTAGATTGTAACCCACTTGCACACCACTGGACCTTATTAAAGAGAAAATAAGAATGTGTCTTTAATGTTAGCCTTGACTCTTCTGAAAGGACTGTATGGACAATACATGAATGTGAAGCACACTTTTAAAATAGAGATCACACTAACAGGGCAGGAGGGGCTACCTGGGAAAACAAAGAACCATTCAGCCTTAACTCAGCACCCCACAGAGAAGGGGGAAAGCAGCATTCATGGTTATTTCATCTCCTGTCCCAGTAACTCAAAAATAGGCACCACAGAGTCCTGAAAGGTTAATTCCCATAAATGTTAAATGTCCACATTTAAAGCTCCAGCTTTACAGCATTCACTCCACTATGTCAGCATGTCACTGCTGCTGTGACAACATGTAACTGAGATTTCAGAGACAAACCTCAATTCCACACATTCCATACAACAGAAAACAATAGGCTGGAAAAGACCTCTGGAGGTCACTGTAGTGCAACCTGCTGCTTAAAGTAGGGCTAATTTAATAGATGGGGCTGCTCAGAGCCTTGCCTGGGCAAGTTTTGAGTGTCTCTAATGCTCAGGTTCCCAAAGCTTCCCTCAGATCCTGCTCCAGCACTATAGAGAAAAATGCTCATAAGTGACTGCACCCACGTTCCATTCCCCATTTTCAGCTTGAGGTTGTTCTCTTGTCCTTTTGGTGGGCACCTCTAAGAAGAGCCTGGAACCATCTTCTCCAAGTCCCACCTTGAGTTGTGCAAAGCCTGCTCACAGATCTGTCATTTCTCCTTCTCCTCCCCAGGCTGAAGGGTCCCAGGTCTCCCAGCCTCCCTTCACAGGTCAGGCTCTGACCATCTCAGGAGCCTTCCCCTACTCATGCTCCAGCTCTTCAGCCCCTCTCCTGCCCTGGGCCCCCAAGCCATGAGGCAGTTTACACAGCATTTATGGTGGCACACAGCTGGAAGAGACTCCCTGCACGTGAGATGGCTGATGATGATGATTTCAGGGCTACTTTCAGCTTGCTTACAGGGCTGGGCAAAGCACAAGGCTTCAGAGCTTGGGTTTGCCTCCATCTGCACAACCCAGCCCATCTGACAGCACCCAGAGGTGACAGATTTCCCCCAAGCTGGGCATGGGTACCATCAGAGCCTGAGACTCAACAGCATGCACGTTATTCCTCAAAACACCACCATGGGACAGCTGAGGGGACAGAAGAGGAAAGGCAGGGAAAGGGAGAAACAGCAACAGAGAAGTTCCAGGCTTCAGACTGAAAACAAGGGCGAGCCCAACTGCACGGATGCTCCTGCATCCCATTGGCTGCTGCCTTCCAGAGCTGCACAGCAACGAGCCCGGGAGGTGGGACGCTGCCAGCTCACATGAGAGCTCCCTGCTCAACCCCTCCTCTGCAGCCCCAGAGCCCAGCCTGCTGCTCACCCTGCCCAGCTCATCCCAGTATTGATCGCCCGCCCCAAACCGAGGTCAGTCGGGGAGACAGCCAAAGGAGACAGGACCTTGGCTGAACAAATGAGCAGCCACACCAGGTTATCACAGCAAGAATCTTGGGTAATCACAGGCTCTGTCTTCATCCACAGCTCAGGTTTTCCTTGAGAAGCGGGAAGGCAGGACTGCAGAAATAAGGAGGGGGTGGAGGGGAAGGGGTAAGATGTGCAGCTGTGCTTGTGCCTGACACAGCTCAGAGAAGTGCTGACACCCAAAAGGGATTAATGCTCCTCAAAGGCAGCACTACACAGCACAAGTGCTGCTTCTGTAGGTGTTTCACTCCATTAATTTAGGAAACTGAGGGAGGAAGTGGTCTCTACAGAGAAAGCTACCCAGCCTCAGCTTCCCTACGAAAGGGCTCCAGTCTCAGGGCTCCAGTCCACGCCAGAGTGTACAGTAGAAGATCCGAATTCTCAAATAACAAGGAGTAGAGAGGACAGAAACTGGCATCATGTGGGCAAGCAGCAGATCCAGCTGCTGGGCTCACCACCACCAGAGCCACAGAGCAGGTCAGGAAGCCTGCTAGGGATGTGGGGGAGCAAAACTAGTTCTAGTGCCTGAGCACCACAGCCCACAGCAGGAGAGCTTGTTTCAGCTTCCCTCCTGCACAACAACCTAAACCAAATCCCCAATAGATCCAAGCAAAAATGAATCTAAGACACAGAACTTGAATGCAATGATTTGCAGGCTCTAGCGAAAGAAATGTCTCAAATTCTCTCCATCCAGACCCCAAGTCATTATATTCCAGGAACACTTAGAGCTAAGAAAAGAATGAACTCCTCTGCCCTGTTTCCCAGTCTGTGCAGGAGAAGCTCATCCTCTGAGCAGTCACTATTGATGAGGGGCATCTTCTCACACAGTGAGGTCCCACAGTGCTCTGGGGAGGGGAAAGCAGCATCACCTCTCCCTTTTTGCCATTACACAACTGTACTTACAGCAATTGTTTATGCAGCCAGGAACACCTACCTGCTTCCCAACTATTTATACACCAAAAGCCAAGCCACTGCAGAAACAGCTGTGTTTTGTGTCACTGCCTGCCCTAAATTGCCTGCCCCTCAGCTGATCACACAGCACAGAGGCACAGGAGAAGCACTAGCATGAAGTCAAATAGATAAACTCAGCTCCTGAAGACCCAGCTCTGCAATGAAACAGGAGGCCCTGAAGCAATCCATGCTGCCAGCTCTGCTGGGGATAGAACAAAGAGCAGATTTAATATCTTAAAGACAAACCCCACAGATTTCCTGCACGCAAACATACACACACCCATTGCTGCTATGGTTGTCTCAAACAGGGAAAAGCTCCAAGAAATACAGCACCTTCATACACTTTCTTGTCAGAGAGGAGTAGATCCTGCCACCCTACTAAGTACTAAAACAATTTAAAAGTTTTTAGGGATTAAGTGTACAAGTTCTTTTGAAAATCTGTCACATCCCTGTTGGTTGCTTTGAGCAAAACTATTTGTAAAGACACTTGACAAGCTAAATATTAGATTTTTTTATTACTTGGCAGTAGCCAGAAAGGTCTGTAATCATTTATATGGGCACCGTTCTCAAGCTTATAAATCACAGTTATTTCTGAATCAACTTACTTTTACTTCAACAAGAAAAAGAAGAGGTAAAAAGCATAGTTTTAATAAGTGAGATCTCCCTAGTTTTGACAAAGCACTACTTTCCTCATTAACAGCTGCCACTACATATGAAGGTGTCAGACTTTTTTTTGTTTCTACTCCAACATCACAGCTGAACATTTAGCAACAGAAGAAAAACAAGAAAGCCACCACAAAAAGTTTGACCATTGAGCCTGTGATGGGCAGTGTGGCTCTCCCTGGGCTCAAGCAGTCACTCACCACATCACTGGTGTGGTCTCTGAGCTGGACACCAGTGATGTGGTGTCCACTCTCACTAGAACACCCAGGAAAAGGAAACAGGAGGTAGCACAGCTGCTTCCAAAACCTGTCATTCCCCCCACCCACAGAGAGAAGATAGCCAGGTTTTCCTCTATTTTCTTCTCTCACAAAAGAAGGCTGTAAATCCCTGTGTCCCCAGGTGAGACTGGCTTTGATATCCACTACACAAATACCAAGATTTGTGTAGTGGATATCAAACAAGGCTGTTTCTGCTGCTGTGCTTGGATGATCAAAACTTTTCCCTAAAATAATAAGATTCCAGGGTCTCCAAGACCTGTTTGGTACCAGCCAAGATGGGAAGAAGACCCTTCCCTTTCAGGATGCTTAAGATGGAAGCAAACACCACACAAGCTTTGTGTTAAACTGATGCACAGCAGCAGGAATGCTTTATTAAAACCTGCAACTAACTTAATCAAGGAGTTCTAATATTCATAACTGAACTTAAAAGCACTACCCTCTGGGATACCAGAGAATTTCCCCTCAAAGCCTGTTCACCTCATTGACAGTCGTGTTGCTTTTCATAATCTTGTTCACAAATTCAACCAAGCTCCAGATAAAATCTAATCAAGTTGGACAAGCTGAATTGCAAGGGCTGTCATTCCAAGTCCTTTAACGGGAGGTCAGCTCAAAGTAAGCCTCTGATGTCCCAGGACTTGAGCAGGATTATTTCATGTAGTTCATTGCTCTAGGCACCAAAGATCATTTTAGCTCCCCAAACTATTTTTAATACTCACTCTAGTGGAGCATTTGATCTCTGGGCAAGCTAGGTTTAGTCTTCAGTCTTTTTTGCTCAAATCCTCAGTGATTTCTCCAGGCACAAAAATGGCTCTCTCAGGTACAGGAGAGAACAGCTATTCACAAAACTTCATTATTATAACTGTTCTTTAACTAAAGTTTATCCTTGTGTAAAGCATCACCATTCCTGAGAACTGCTGCTACTCTGGAGATACTGACCATTCCAAAGCAAATGTAAAAGCACCCATTAACTGCCAGGATGAAAACCTCATCAAGGAAGACCTCATCATTCACATCATTCACAATTAAGACATGCTGGTCATTTCAGTCTGCCTTCTGGAGACACCCTTTTCCTTTTCCCCTCAACTGAAAAAAACAAAATTTAAGTCATAGTCAGGATTAAGATCCTTTGGCTACTCTCCAGCAAAGAGGCACTAGGAAACATTTACTCCCACAAAAATTAAATGAGAGAAGAAGCCCTTTTATAATCATTCAATCCAGACTAAAAGATTCAAAAGCATGAACATAACTTATGATCTTGAAAGTGAAACTCTTAACTCTTTTGAATGCATGCTGACATTGTAAGAAAAAAATGATTCAAGTGGTTCCTGGTTCTAAAGTTGACTTTAAATTCCATCCATGGACCCCAGGAATGACTGGATAACACTTAAATACCACACACGACCAGTGTGACATTGCAAACCAACGTGACCAGGGTTATTAAAGCATGTTCAGCCATATCCCACGTGTGGCTGTGACCAAGCACAGAAAAATCCTTATTCAGACTAATAGATCTGATACAGATTCAAGGCAACTCTCTCTGTGAAAGTGGTGTTGATGAAAAAAATGCTTTCATAACAATATTAATCACAAACTTAATTATAACTAAAATATTAAGAGGAGGACACCACTTTTTCCCATCATCATACTTCCGCGGATAACAAGACAATGAATGGTCCCACTAGCCAAATTCTGAACATTTGAAAGGCAATTATTTCTCAGCTACTGAATAGATAAACAGAACTACCAAGTTTCCAGCCAGAAAGCAACTCCCCTTCTTCCTCTTGTTCAGCATGTGCAGCTCTGGCCATTTCCGATTTTGATTCCAGCAGGAAGAGCTATTTCAGCCAGTGCCCAGAAATAAGAAAGTCAGAAACCCAGACTCACTGGCTGCACTGCATTAAAAAAGCATTTGGAAAAAAGGCCACTGATTAAAGGGAGGCTGCCTTTATCTCCAACACACCAAACATCTGAAAGGATGTTCCCTCCCAGACACTTCAATGTATCCCTCCTGGTTCCCTTCCTTTTTCTTTTTTTAAAGTAAAGTGTCTATAAAATAAAAGAAAGTGTTTGTTCATTTAACCATTCATCCAGCCAGCTTCAAAATTAAAACGTTTCTGCCCTGTCTCCAATCCAGGTTGGTCCCTGGTGACTATCTCCAATATTTTACATAACAATATGTCTTTCTAGAAACTAAGCTCCAGGGAAAATGAAGAAGTAAGGAAGCTCGAGTGTATTTATCAGGCTTGGCACTTCCTATCGGAATGCTGCACTGGAAAACCATTTCCCTGACAAATGGATGGGCCTGAACTGAGTTGCACAGCCCTGTATCTCCCTTTCGGCCTCATCACTCTTCCAAGGAGGTACAGCTCTGAAGAGGGCTCCAAAATGCAGATGGAGCTGCAAGAGAGGAGCTTGCAGGGAAGGTGAGGTGGGGACTGGAGCAACGTTACAGACACCAGCTGAGCTCCAGGGCTCTGCTGAAGGGATCTGTGCCACTGCTTGCCCAGCTGTGGAGTGGCATTCTACCCTCACCTCAGACCTGTCACAGAGAAAAGCCACATCCCATTTCACAGGTCACACCCAGAGCACATTGGTGAGGAGAGATGCATATCCACCACCAAGGAGAGCATCACATCAGGGATAATCTACTGCTGCAGGAGGGAAAAGCTGATCACCTGCTCACGTGGCAACAGGAACTGCTCAACACTGTTAAAGTGATGGAGAGTGTGGTCTTAAGAGTAGAGAGAAAAAAAAGAAAGAATAAGCTCTGAAAACTTATCCCTCTGATGTTAACACTTTAAGAGGAATATTCCCTGCTCAGCTACAATTCTGCAGGTCACAAATTAACCAGAAATAAAACCTATTACAGACCCTTTCGCCAGCAGTCCAGAGGGTTGTTCTATTTGCTCTCAGCATTGTTTCCAACTCCAAACCAGAAAGCAGCCATAAAGGGCAGGAAACAGCTCATCTATAAGCTAAAACCAGAAGTGTGGTTTTTTTCCATGACGGTTTTAAAAAAGCTATGGTTTAGGAAAGCCTATGGGGTCACATGAAGACAGAAGTCAGCCAGCAACCTTTTATTTGATTTCTGGTTTCTGCTTCTTGATTGAGCACTCCAAGATATTCCAAAAGGGAGATTCAGCACAAAGCCTGCCATGCCCCACACTTTTCCACCCAACTCTTGGTGCTGAAGCACTATGAAGGCACAGGGAGACTTTGTTTCTGTGCCAGGTTTATGCCAGGCCAGGGTTATAACAAGTCATCTGCCATGAATATCCAGTGTTTCATGCCTGGATCAGATGTTCAGTCTGGTTCACTGGGCAGCTGCTCAAACTCCCTGGCCCCTGGCTAGCAGGGCTGCTCCTGTGCATTCCAGGCCTAGTTACACTATAACTGGGACCAGACCTGCCTCTGAGCTGCTGTGAAAACCTCCTTCCAGCCTGGCCAGTTCCTTGATTTAACCACTGAGCAGCCCCAGAGTGCAAAATGTTCCAGCCACCCTGCTGGACCATGACCTCAGGAACCACAAAATTCCACTTCACACAGGTGTGATTAAAAGGTCTAAAGCTGCAAATTTGATTAGGGATGGAAGAGTCACATCAGTGTTAGAATTCCCCGTGCAGGACCTCAGATTTAGGTGCCACTGACACAAACAGAGACTCAGTGTTGAAATCACAATTTTGCACTATTTCTCTGCTGAGGTCCTGCCTGTGGGTGCCTGTCATAGACAAACATCCATGTTCACAGCCCAAATCTAATTTTAACTCGTGCTCAGTACCTTAGGATACAGCACCATCCAGTTCTTTACCTTGTTCAGCAAGCAATATAAATGTATTTATTCCAAATGGGTGCTGGATGCAGTTTCACCAACACACACAGATCTTGGCACTGCAGCACTGTCACTCCAAGGGAAACCAGGACCAAAAAAATTCTTTAATGTCATTAAAAAGTAAAGGAGACTTTGAGCACAGTTACAGACAATGCCAGAAAGTGCTGCTCACAATCTCCCTCCCCAGAAGGTTTAAGAAAGAGATTTGCAACTCTGTAGAGAAACAGACACATTTTTCAAAGATTCAGATCACAAGTACCAACCTTGCAGCAAAGTTTGGGCTCCATACAACTGCGGGATTTCCTGGGGTTTCAGTGTACACACAGACAAACCTAAAGTCAATTTCTTTGCATGGATTTCTACAACATAAAGATGTTTGGGTTTGATTGTTTGGGGCTTTTAAAAACAACTTCAAAACTCTCGTCTAACTTGCAAGGAAAGTGACAGTACTAAGTTTTCTCCTGGGCTCTTGGAGTATATCTAAGCACCGGCATGTTGCAAAAAGAATCTAAATAAAAAACCACCAGCAACAACCAAACACTCAAACCACACAGGACTTGAGAGCACGCAGTTTATCTGCATTATTAGAAAAAACAGTGTTTCCAAACACAGCACAAGGGAGGAAATATTTTTGCAATGCTCCACAGTTCCCAGAAGAGTGACCTCTCCTAGCACCAGCCCAGCCTGTGCGCTGCAGACTTGGACAGCACCAAACCCTTCTGCACTTCAGAGATGCAGAAGAGGAAGTGGTGACACTTCAGGCAGCCAAAGCTTTCCTTTTAAGTCCAGGATTGAAAAAAGTGCAAGACAGCAGAATTATAAGTTGCTCGATCATAATTCTAGCAGGAAACACTCTGCTCTTATCAGCACTGCTTCAAGCCACCCTTGTTATGCTAATCCAGTAACTTGTGAACGCTGAAGCGCCCTTGATAGAGGACCATTGTGAGAAAATAGTCCTTCAAAGTTTGTTTTCACAGCAGCTACATCTGGGGAAGAAATTAATGCAAAGCTCCCACCTCTCAGCAGAACACTGCTTGGATCAGTTTGAGAGGAGGCAGAAATGCAAAGTCCACATGCCCCGTGGAAGCTTTAGCTGCTCAGAGCTTCACTGACCCACGCCTTGCACAAAAGTACAGCCCAGCCCTCTGCACTGTGTCACGGGCACAGAGCAGATTTCATGGCTTGGGATTGCTGCTCCAGTCTGGCCTGGAGTGCCAGTGTTAGCACAGCAAGCAGCTCCCCTGCTCCTGTCACACCTGGTCACCAGAGGAAAGCCTTCACCCTGACATGCCTCCAGCTGGCAGCGCTGCTCTGTGAGGACCATCCCATGCACGAGGTGCACTAAACACCACCTTTTGTCCAGGAAAAAAAGTGAGCCCCGCAAGCTAAAAGCAGAAGTTGTGCCTTTTACAGAAGGCACTGACTGCAATTTGATTTCTCTACTTGTGATAAGCTTACCCTTTGCAACTTTTCACAGGGAAATTTAAGCCACTTTGGGCACTTGCTGTTGATAATGGAGACTTCCCCCACTTCTCCACCCACTAAAAGACAATTCATCTCACAACCTCAGTTCTGCATTCTGAAATCATCACATCCTCCCACCAACAGACACTCACCAGTCAGCAGTCCTGGGCTTTTGACCTTGAAAACCTTAAACACACTGAAGCCTTCCTTCAGGGAGGCCACAACACTACTCACTGAGGCCAAAACTATGAAGTAGGAGGAAGTATGTTTTCTTTCACATCCCAAACTGGCTGATAGTTCCCCCTTGACAGTCTAATCCTGAGCTATTCTTCCCACCAACTCCTTTTTCTCTTGTCTCTACCTAGGTATGCTGAGATTCCTGTGTCTACTGTGTGTTTCTGTGTCTGACTGCTGCCTCTGGATTAATAACCAGTGCTTTCCATCCATGAAGAATCACAAGGAGACAGAAGTGCTACAGCAGAAGAGCTTGAGGTGTTGCACAACCACCCAACAAACCTCAAGGGAAAGGTTTCTTCAGCCAAAACATCTGCAGTGGTCCCAGCCCTGACACGGTACCAGAGCAGGATTCACCAGCCCCTGCTGAAGAACAGGCTCCAGTGCTCCTGCTCAGCAGATCCTCACTTGGCCTCACTGGGAAGGACTTGCACTTCTAACCCACAAACCAGCCCTTTTTCTTTCCCTAACACGTTCACGACTGCTGACTGGCAGATGTTGGGTCACAGTGCCTTTCAGAATGAAAACCCAGGAGCACAGACTCTTCAGTCTGCTGTTTTAAGCCTCACATCTCAGGTTAGAAACACAGCCCACAACATCCAAACTGGAAGCACGAGGAGGGATCCAGCAAAGGAGGAAGAAATCCAATGGACAACAAACAGCCTCCTCCTCCACTTACTACTCTGCTCTCATCTACTGCAGCTCTTTGAAGCAACACAGAGTCAGGAGAGAGTCCTGGCCTGAAAATTCTTGGGCAGGATTATTTAATCCAACCTCCCATACAACATTCAGACCACAGCCATTGAGAGCTGAGCAATGGGTCATTCCTGCTATGAACATCCCCGTGGGTTGCTCTGATTTTTGGCCTGGCATTCAACACACACCTTGTGGTGCCTTAAAATGACTTGTGTATGTTTGCAACATCACCAAGGTTGGCCACTTCCACTAACAACAACACAAACAGTGTTTATCAATTCTGCAGGGAGTACCTACACAAACTTAAAAATTAAATTATGCTACTTAAAAGTAGCTGTCAGTGCCAGATCACCATTCTCAGTGAGATGTACCAGAATAACAAATTCAGAAATACATGATATCACCTTTTCCTGGTGCTGTGGTTCCTGGAACACATTTTCATCCAATCTACACCAGGAACTGGTGCTTAGTTACTTATTTGCCTGCTGTGTTTACTTTTATTTCAGTTCCCTGCTGCAGCTGGATGGACTTCCAGCCACCTTATCTTGACCAGTGAACCACATTCCTTGGCTTTGTAGCAACCTTCAGCACTAATACCTACAGTTACCCTCATGGCTAACTTTGCATTTGCAAACAGTTTTTCTGAAGCACCAAATACCTCACTACATGTGCAGATCAGCAATTTGCCTGTTTGGAACATTATCCCAAAGTGGGATTCACCAGTGTGCAAAGCAAAAAAAACCCCAGGCTATGTATGAACTCTCCCACAAAGGTTGTCACGAAAAGGAGCCAGGTGTATCACTTTGAATGAGTAGTTTCAGACATATTTTTAAGCCAGGCCTCACCATACATTCAGCTTGCACTTGAAATATCTCAGGCTTGAGATCTATCCTTCCCTACAGGGGTATTTTCTTTCTGTTCTTAATAGACAGGTATTTAAGCCTCATCTGTGAATGTATTTTGAGTGGGCATCCTAATCAGGAACAAAAAGACCCTACTTGCCCCAGTGTAGGACTCACAGTATCTCTTAGTGAAGCTTATTCTCTAATCAGGTGGGGGTGTCAGACCTCATTGATTGCAGGACCAGCAGCAAAAACACAATAAAAAGAGGAGTCGTGCCCTCCTCAGCAATTTGGTACCACTACTAGTGATCAGGATCCCTTTCCACAAACTCAGCTCTCTAAAAACCATCACTACAAAAAGTAGCTCGGGCAACAATAGAGAGTTAGAGCTGCTCTGACCAAGCCCATTTGATTGCTGGGGAACATTATTTTGACTCCCAACCTGGACAGAAAGCTGGATCTTTGACAAGAGACATTTCACAGCACTTAAGGGCTGGCAGCAGTTGCCCAGAATTCTTCACCCTTTTAGCAGGTGTTGAAGCTCCTGGGAGAGAGCCAAGCAGTGCTTTTGACTGACTGTAGCAATCGAGACATTGGTTACATCACCCAAACGCTGAGAAGAGTGAGAGTATTTCACTAGAAAGAAGTTTTGACCAGCCCCGTGATAAGATACCCTGAAGCCACAGACCAAATATCTGCAATAACTCTCATGTTTTCATGCTGCCTTTTATTGAATGAAAGCAAGTGGTGCATAAACTGCGGAACAAAGTAGAGCAGAGCAGCTGCTCAAACACTCTTACAAGGCACTCAGTAACTGTTCTCACTTAAATCTATGCAGCATAAAACCAGCTACAATACCACTGGCAGTGAGTGTGTGCAAGTAAAGTAGTTCTCTTTCCTTTATGGGTCTGCAGAACATTACATGACACTGTTTGTCTTCTCTGCAGAAGGAGCTAAAGACAGAGGCTTTTGATTTTGATGGTTCTTCCCATCATCTTTGACAATAAAACAGCTCAAGTTTATACTAAATGAGAGCGCAGGCTTGAATGTGTATTGAGAAAGTATTTTAATTTAACTCTGCAGACAGCATTAGTGGGAAAAAATGCAGTACTTGATAGCAGACAAACCTTACCCTCCACAGACTGGAGGGGAAGAGTGTCCATGATTGGGAAGTGGAAAAAAGGAAGGCAAGAGGTGGCTAGAGTGTGTCCCTGGTGCCTTCAGGGGTTTAATCTCATTAGCTGAGACAATGCAGCCTGGTGCACTTGCACCTTGAGATCAGTAACAGGCTCTCTGTAGGCTTTACCTTGCCTTGCTAACAACACAGATTCACCTTCTTAAGGCTTTGTCACATTAGTTTAAGGACACACCACACACATGAACCTGTGCCCTTCCCTCCTCCCCTGTTCTCTGGAGACACAGCCCCTGGGTGCCACACGTCACTATTTACCCCGCTTTGCTCCATGATAATGAGGGTATTTGCATGAGGGGCCACTTCCTTTCTGAATTCTTTGTGCCTCCGTCCTGTCTAGGTGCCATAATCCTGTTTATGACATGCTGGTTGCTATGGAAGTGATTGTATTGTCACTAGATTGTGCCCTCAGGTGGAAAACGTGTAAGGAAAGGCACATGAACAGGTTTTTGCATACATTTAAAGACATGATAGTGCAATCCCGCATGCAATGACTAGGAGCTTTAGCAGTAGCTTCCAGACACAGAATATGGTCATGAGGGATAGCATGGCATCATGTTTTCATTTGGTTTTCTCCTAAAAAATGAGATTTTTTTTCATTTTCCTGTCACCGGCTGCCACTATTTAATTTGAGACAGTGCCCTACAGCTGAACAGTACAGTCCCAGCCACTTTCCCAGGCTCCTGAAAATACTTCTGCACTCAAAACACCGTCTCTGAGGATCAGGGTGAAAGAAGTGGCAAGATCATATAACCAGGCTCCACAACTCCCAACTGTCCTTTTGTTGATGACTGTCTTTTACGGAGCACGGATTTAAGAGAGCAGAGGCAGGAGAGACAGATCGTCTCAGATCTGACACGCTTGGTGAGACGCATGACTAACTCAGCTTGAGCCAGGACGTGCCTGGAATGTGTAACCCCACCTGGAAGCCTTTTTACCAGGGGCACAGGCTTGGGGGGTTATCTGGCTGCTGCCTGGATGGCAAATACTTGACAGCAAAGAGTGCAGCATGAACAGCATAAAGACCCTGTTCCTTGCGAGCAGCTGGGAATCGCACAGGACACTCTCCTACCTACTGAGACCCCACCCAGCAGCACTGCAAGAGCTTTAGATCTTTACAGCCAGGACTGTGCAAGAGCCAGCGCCCCAAGTGCAGCATTGATGGCCACACACAGTGGCCAACACTGTTCCCTCAATTGATGGTACGTGCACACACACGAACTCTTCCTCCAGCCATCAGTTCACTCATCTTCATCAGGAGAAATACTGTCCTGCAACACCCAGAGCCACACAGGCCAAACCACAGGTGTGCCAAGAACAAGATTCTTATCCCAGCATAGTTAAGGCTTTGACTACAAAAAAGAATATACAGTTTTCAGTTAACAAACTTTTCACCACCATAGTATTTCCTTACTGCAGCGTTACAACAGTGCTGCAGTTCCATTTCACACGTGTCCTGCTCTTAACAGGAAAAAAACTATTCCTCACTGAGAATGAAGCTGAGGACAACAGCATTTTCCAGAAGCTCTCAGCCCTGTTTACAGTTAGCCATATTCATAGCACAAGACCATGACCAGGCACTGACCAAGCTCTGAGTGCAGCTACTCGGAAAATACTCAGGATCTTTGTTTCCCCAGGAGACATGACCAGCGACTTGTTGGAAGGCAAGAGCATGTCAAAGGCTAGTTGAACACAAACTCAAGGATAAAAGCCCAGTTGATCTCATCTTCAAGGATGACAGCCTTGTAGGACTAGCTGTAGTATCAAAGAAATGCTGATGGATGTGTTTGTGAGTAGGAAGCAAAGAACTAAACTGCTGGTGAATCCCAGCTGAAGGCACAGATGTTAGAAAGGAAGCTCAACATTCACTACATCTGACAAGGCAACAAATATCACTTTGGCAGAGAAAAAACAGACACGCCTGGTTTGAACTTGAACCTTGACAAGCATTCAAAGCCTATCCTGGAAATTGGTTCTTTCTTAGGAACCTTGTCTTTATTTATTGCATCACATAATCAAGACCACCCTTGCTGGAGCCAGCACATGTAAACCAAACCTAATAATTAAGTTCGTGATGAGAGTCCAGCCCATGAGTTACACCTGCAGAACTACATCTCACCAGTGGTATTTGTCACTGCTGTGGTCCGAGAGGTACCTCTCCTCCCAGCAGCAGGTGATTCACATCTATCCACAAAAATTAGTTTGGATCTGCAGAGGACATTAAGAGGTGGGTCAACCACAGAGAGAAGGTGTCATATCTAGCAAATAGCTAGTAAATGTATTTAGGACAGGAATAAGACAAGCAGCCATGTCTCAGAGCAACACGTTGTTGAGAACAAAATTAACAGCGATGAAATACTATAGCAGGCAACTGAATTTTAATAGCTGCCACAAAATCCACACAAAAAAGTTTGAAAGGGCACTGCAGTGAGGCACACGTGACCCAGCAAGCAGTTGCCTCTGTAAGAATTTCAGACATAAGATACAAGCACAGAGACAAGAAGAATTAACATGCCAAGGGGGGATTAGGGTAACCAGATCCCCATACCTCCTCACCGTCCTCTGCTGGGAGAGGCGGCAACCTCACAGCTTGTCCCTTCCTCCTTCTCCCATAACCTCCACATCACCCGAGGCAAAAGCTAAGCTGGCACTAATAAAAACAGCAGAGGCAGAGTAAACTGTCCAACCTTGTTATTTACACCTCAGCAGAACGCTCCCAGCATCCACAATGGTTCACACGGCTGCTCCAAGAGCCGCCTGCCAAGGCGGGGACCTTGGGAGCACCTCCCAGGGCACGGCCTGTCCTCATGGAGAACTCTGTCCAGCAGCACCTGACCTGCTTCATATTCATCATCCTCAGCCTGCCATTTAATACTGGAGCATTTTAAATGCTGAAGAGGCGGTGTTTGAAGGGATTTTTAGTTTGCAGCAGGTCAGGCTGAAGATGCTCGGAAAACCCCCAGCCCCCGTGAAGTGATCAAGAGGTTCACTGCTGGAGTACAAAACCTGCCCCAGAACATGGTCTCCAAGACCAGCCAAGAACCTCAGCAGGATATTTACCGAGTTGTACTTACGAGGCTGAAAGGCAATTTTAACCTTGAAAAATTGCTGCTCCAGCTAATTTGTCTACTCATGTTGATCCAATGTTTGTTGTCTAACCTGTAGGAATTTTAAATATACACAGAAACAAGGAAGGTCAGCAGACCCAGCATATTTGACCTCAGAAGCCAGGGATGAAGCCCAGTCCTTCCTGAGTCCCAGGCACTACTCAGTCTCATAAACCAACAATAACTCAGACTGTGTGGGGAGGGGATGGGAAGGACAAACAGAAGACAGCAGCCAAATGTTGTAATACAAAGAGGCACACGAGAAGTGTTGTAAGGTGGTTTTAAAATAGCACCCTCATCAGAAGTAAAGACTTCTGTTTAGCTACAGAAGTGTCAAACAAATCATTCCATCCTCACTGGATGTACTATCTGTGCTTTCCACTAAATCCAGACAGAAGAAGACCCAAAACGCGGCTGATCCATTTTTTCCTGCCACCTACTCCAGTTGAAACAGTTTCCCTCTTAAGGGAACATGAACATTAATACTTGCCACTGCCTAGCAGTACCTCTGATCTACTCTTGTGCAATAGCTCCCATTGTTTCAAGTCTGAAGTTTTCATTCTAACCTTACTCAAGTTAAAAAGCTTAAGGAAAAAAAATATTAAAAAGAAGACCTATCTCTTCAATCATCTCTGTCTAAGCCCAGTGGCAGTCAGCTATCTCCATCCTTAGCCTTTTCCTGGGTCTGTGCCTTTCTCTGGATTGCTTGCACTTGACAGCCTGTCAGTCCAATGCTAAAAGGAGATCGTATTATCAGGGTCTACCATGACATTCACAAGGATCAGAACTTCAAGCAGAGATGCAATAGGGTAGAAATAACAAGTCCTTCCCTGAAATCCTTTCAGCCTTCCCTCTAGTTCTTCTTCTGCAAAAGAGAAAACAACCCCTGAGCATTTCAAAGGTACCAGAAGCAGCACAAGCTTCTCTCAGAAGACCCCAATCATCTGTTGCTGGGGGTCACATGCACAAATTAGTTCTGAAAATCACCTCGCTTCCCATTTCAGAAACAAGAAGAGATTACAAAATAATAGAAGTTCACTATTGATTTTCTTCCCCCAGAAGACTCAAAGAAAGTACCTGGTACTTTTCATTGTAGAACACCCGGCTATTCCCTAACTTCCAAAAGCAAAATGTGCTCTGTGTGCAATGTCTGCAACTGTTCTTGCTACGCTTATTCCAAAAGTGTAATTCCCTCGGGTGCTAAAGGTTTAATACAGTATTTCATATTAAGATAATATTTACATTAGATTATCCTTCCTCTTTTCTCTCTTCGGAAGTTACATTATTACACCTCCCAAGGAAAAAAAAATATTTATAAGCAGGACAACTCCACCCTTTCCTCTCAGTTCAACACCACAAGGCAAGATTCAGCCAGAGGTCAATCACAACACACAGTCAGCTGCTTCTTTCATTTCTGTGCCCTTGCATGTTCCTCACCAAAAATCTGACCTGAGAAAAGTTTACCATATCTGTATTTGCCAAAAAAATCCACGATTTCTGCAATTGATTATTGCAGCACAGCTTATTTCTGCTGCAAACCTTCCCGGGCTCTGATAATTATAAGCCCATGGCTGGATGTCTAATTAAAGGAGGAATGAATTAATGAGTTTTACCAAAGGCTTTTGAGTCACCATTATAATTCTCACCCTTAATCGGCTGCAGGACACTCAAAGGACACCGTGAGCAGGATCAAGAGCAGCGAGGGGGGATAAACCACCCCCAGCTGATGCTTCCCCCATCACGCTCCTCTCCAACATGTCACTGCCATTCAGTCCGCGGCAGCCAGATCAAACCCAGCAGGAAAACGCCTGGGCTTTTCGGACAGCTGAATACAAAAACGCTTCCTGAAGCTGCCACAAAGCGCAGAGCAGCCTTTGAATGGCGAGAGCGGGGAGATGCCGGCGAGAGGCTCCGCAGAGCGCTGACTCCGGCACTTCCATTCATCCCGGCCCCAGCCCCCACCCAGCGCCGGCAATTTACAGTTCAGTCTCAGGCTCCCGAGGAGGCAGAAATTGAAAACACGTTTTCATTGAGGCACAGCTTGAATTTCGTGAGTTCCATTAGTCCCGACTTTCTCAGCGTTTCCTGGAGCGAATACTGTAAAAGCGGGGAGAAAGGGGCTGGGGCGGGCCGCAGGTGAGGCAGCAATCCTGCGTCACCCCTCTGACCGCGCCAGCCCAAACGCACGCTGGAGGCGCTGGCAGCGAGGGTGCAACAAAGGCCGCTCCTTAACCAAAGAAAGTAAGTATATATTCACCACGAGTTTAAGGAAATAAAGTAATAACCTGCCGGAGGCCTCGGAACAGTAACAGCTACAGGCACAGCCTCAGTGAGGAGCATTATTACAATTTCAGCGAGCAGCAGAAAGCATCTGTTGGGCAGACTGAGACATTCTTAGCACCTACAGCAAGTGTCAAAATTACCAGTTTATCAGCTACAGGAACCTGAGCACACTGTTGAACTTCAAGAAGGCTCACCCCGGGGAAAAAGCGATTATAATCAGAGAAAACAGGTAGCACCGAGCAGGTTTGTTTTTTTTTTTCCACGTGTACATTTGTAACACAATCAACTCTGGAATTATTCAGGCGTGCTAATTAACACCCTATGGATAGCTTTGATACCATTAGCAATACTTTTAATGGCTCTGTCACTGACACCGTCTTCCCTTTTTCCCCAACCCCAGCCTGGGCCTTATCTTAAGGAGCATTACATCATCTACTGCACCAAGGCCTCCCTTGTAACAGACACTATTATGCAACTGAAGTGCCTCCATTTGGATTTTGGCGTTATTTTGAATTTCGGCGTTGAATAGAAGGCTTGTTTAAATTCCCTGCATGAACAGCAGCATTTTACGGCCTGAAAAGGGCGTCCGTGCACAGACACCAACACTGGCATAACAACGCGTCTGAATGTGTTATACATTTGTGGAACATCCATTCCCCACATTCCCTTTTCCCCTCGTCCAGGAATAAGTCCCGCATTGTTAGGGCTGATTAGCAATATCTTTCATCCCTAATTTCACACTACAAAGGGCTTTCATGCATATGCACGTGTGGCACCATTCTGAGCCATATCAGCCAGAAAAAGCATTTAGGAGTGACCGAGGAAATCGCAATCCGAGGGTGCAGCTCCAGTTTAAGTGAAGGTGGAGGGGAGTGTCAGCTCTTTCCCTGGATGGTTTCAATGCTGCTCTTAACCATTGACCAAAACCCGCTCATTTGTTAAAATAATAACTTCAAAGAGGGCTGGCACACATTACATCTGCTGAAGCAAGCAGCTTGATAAGCATGTGAAAGCACACATTATTGCAAACGTTACCCTCACATCCCGGTGCTTGGAGGAGGGAATGGCACAAGTATCGTGACTCACGCCAACTGCTGTGGCCACGGATTGCACGCTAACCTACTTTTCTTTTTTTCTTGCAAGAGAATAGCCTTGCAGCCTTAGCACACAAATGACTACTTTGCAAAAACGTGCACATTTGCAGCTTACCAAACCCTAAAGCTCACAATTACAAGATCAGACTCAAAAACTGTAAGTGGCTCGTTACGGAGAAATTTTTTTAAAAAAGTTTGAAATGAAAGCTTTTGCAACATGAAAGTGCTCTGTGTTTTGCTCTTTCCCAGTTTATCTAATACAGAAAAAAAAAAAATAGTATCAGCAGGGCTCTGCCCCACAACCACTATTCACTAGATACCTGAGACCCTTTCACCATGCAGCAGAAATAATCTCTGGTTTGAGAATAAATGTAACCAATTCCTAGTTTTTCACCACTGCAACATATCAGTCACCCCTTGAAGTGGAGGAAAGGAGAGGATTTCTAACAGCGATGACGTTTTTGTTTTTTCACATTGTCATATGAATGCATCCCCAGGAATAAAAGCCTTGCATGAACTTGATCCTCCTTGATTTTAGCTCATCTGTCTTGTTAAACATTGTCCTCAGCTAAAACAAAGAACTGGTAGGATGACATACCCAGAAAGTGCAGACAGCCTTGCCAAGAGAGGAACAAAGTTACTGGTCTTGGATATTATTATTATTATTATTGTAATTATTATTGTTGTTTCCTCAGCATACATCACTAAGTCCCTGTGTATTATGAGTCTTATTCATGCCTTAAAAGTGAGAATTGAGATTCACTACAGTAGGTAATCCTGATATATTCCAAAGTTACTCAGGTCTCATCTGAATCTTAGAGCAAATAAATTCCCAGACATCACATCCCTTCCCCCAGCTATGGGAATCACACTCAGCTGAAAACAAGCCAAGTTCTCCTACTCGCTCAAGGGGAATGGGAAATCTCACTACAACTGGTGGAAAAGTTCCTACTGAAAGTTAAAACAGAAGCAAGGAGAGACGTGACAGTCACCAAGAGGTTAATGCAAACGAGGTGCTGACTCCCCTCCACCCTAAGAAAATTAAGAGTGAGCACCACCTTACTCACTGCTTGCTTGCAGCCACCCAAGAAAATTCACTTGGCATCAAAGGCTGTGAAAGGATGACTTCAGGGGAAGCTTTGGCCATCATCCTTGGGCCTTCAGCACACTCATCCTCACAGGCACAGGAGTGTCCCCTGGAAGGGGTCACAGCGGGGTGACCACCAGGCTCTGCCACAGAACAGTCTTATCAAGGCAAACATCATCGACTCTGGACTTCACCCAAGTGCTGCTGGGGGAAGGGGAGCAGGAGGAGAGGTGTTAGATTAGCCTGGTCCTAGAAGAGAAAGGAAAGGAAAACCAAACCAAAACAGAGAGAACAGAAAAAAAGACAGACATTTCAAGGGAGTAGAGGGTGCTTGTTCCTCCAGCTGTCTGCTCTGAAACACATGGCAAGAAACCTGATGGGACACAGGCCCATAACTTTCCTCTCTCTCATACTCAATAGACAGGTTTTTGTTTACAGGTTCCAAAATAAATATAATCCCGAAATACAAGTAAGAGATCAAGAAGACTTGTGGCACAGCCCCTTAATCCACATTCAGAGCCACAGGATTAAGTCAGAGAAAGCACCTGACTTCTACCCTTAATCTCCAGAGCCATGCCTAATGGGATATGTTCTTCTGGGTGAGAATTTCTCACTTTCCCTAATAACGAAAAATAAAGAACATTAAAAATCCACACCAACATCTGCTTTAAGCACTTCTTGCTTTATTGGATCAACATTTAAACAAAAACACTTTGTTAACCTGGAGACCACAGATGTTCCTCTGCTCAAAAAGGCACGAATGGGAAAAGAGCAAAAAGAGACGAGACACGCTAAGACTGAACTGAATTTGCTTACCCCCTTTCTCCAGACTGCTAGAGATCAGGTTTTGCAGACCAGGAGTCATATGGCATTACACTCATGTGGATAAAAGTGGAGCAATTCTCAGCCAGACAAATGTTGTGTAGGTGCAGAAGCACCAGGCGCTGGCCACCACAACCAGACACGTTTTAAACTCTGGTTCTACCCTTCCAGCTGAGAGCAGCAGGGTTCCTTCAGGGCACCACATGCTCCCTAAATGTGTCATAAGACTGGGAAGCTCATCAGGTTGGGCAACAGCATCTTCTCCATGCAGGATGAATTCTTCTAGTATCCCACCCAGAGGAAGCAAGCATGGTTTACATCTTTGCCTGCTCACCTGCATCTCCTTCCCTCCATGCACCACAAGGTGTTTTGCATTTCTCCAAGGCACCTTTTACCCCTGTGTACTCTGCTAAAACCATGCATTTAGAGCAGTTACTTTTTTTTTTCACTACAGTAAGGTAATCTACAGCCAGCCTTTCCAGAAACTGTCAGCTCTCAGGAGACCATCTGAAAACGTGGTAGCACAGCATGGGTCAGCAAAACAAAGTAAGACTGTAGACAGAAAGCTGGCAAAGGTGGACTTTTTTCCTCTCTGCACACCATATGCTGCTGCTTGACTGCTTGAATGGTCAACAGAAAACATTTTATGTCTACCTTTGGTAAAAACCAGCCATCAAAAATTGCCTCGGTTCTACATTTTTGGTTATTTGTCGTGATGCAGCTCCTCAGTAAAGACTCTTCCAGATCAAAGGCAGAAGAGTCACAGCACCAGGTTGCTGATAGGAGGCATTACTGCATGGTTACTCATGCAGCCAGCACTGATGAGTAAAGGCAAGAGGGAATTTACCAGCAGTTCTTAAAAAAACCAGAACAACATCAGTTTCATCAGAAAACATTGGATTCTACTAACAGGGGTCACTTAACCTTTCTGGAAATATGAGCAAACTGTTGCTACAGCAGGATAGCTGATCAGACCTTGGAAGAGGTCCATCTATTCTTGAAAGAAAGAAACCTTCAGTCCAACCCCTTTAAGAAAGGCACATTACCCTCTGACTTTGAGCCAACTAGACAAAAACACATCATCCAACTTGACTAATACACATGTTTCTAATTTACAGAAAGACTCTTGGTATCAAAATTGAAATAAGACGCCAGTACAGTAGAGGAAGTTCTAAAACAATCTCTATAATCCAAGTTTTTTGGCAGTTTGGGCTCCATCATGTTTCTCCAGCCAAGAAATACTTCCAAAGACGACATTAGCTGTTATGTGTAGGAAAACAGCCTCGCAGAGCCAGAAAGTACCTGACAGAATTAATTCCTTGCTGAACCTCTGGCTATGGGTTCAAACACACATGCCTTGGATTAGAGTCTGCAAGCCAAAAAAAGGGAAGGATCGTTGGGTTTACACAGCACCTTTCCCTGCTGGATCCCTTCTCAGCACACGTACAGAGGGAGAAAAAGAACATTACGACACGAAAAGCACTGACAGATGTATGATAGGAAACTCCTGGGTGACAACACTGAAGAGAGCATCTCAAAGCCAAGGACTAGAGCATGTCCCTGCTCTTATCACTGCTTCCTTCAGCACGATTCTGCATCTTAATTGGTGTGAATCAATCATCAGTCATCTTCCAAAGCACAAACAGCTGCCATTACACCTACTAACCATGCATCTGCAGTTCTGACTTGTACTGAGGAGGCACGAAGCAGTGCAAGGGAACAGTTTCAAAGATGCTGGAGAGTTTTTCTTCATTCTAGCCTGACTCACACATAACCTCTGCGTTTACACAGGTTTGTGTCAACGTCGCCAGTTTCCAGCAATGAAGAAAAAGCAGAAACTCCAAAGCGCTCTGTGGCTTTGCTTTTACAGCCTCTTTCCTCCTTCACTGTTCACAGTGCTCTTCTCAGCCCACAGCCAGACTCCAGAGCTGTAGTCTCCTTTTCTGTCAGCATACAGACACCCTGACTGGAGCAGATATCCTGTTACCTGTTGTTGTGCTGTATTACAAAGCTATTCAGCTTTTCTATTTCTTTCCAGCACCTGACCTTCGCACTACCTCAAGGCTCTTAACCAACTCTAGCCTGAGAAAGCAAGTGAGCTCAATGCCATGCAGCTAAGTCAGTCACAAGTTGGAGTACTTACATTGCTAAACAAACTAGTGACAGCAGCAGGCTCAGGACCATCTCACTGGGCCAATCAACTGAACTGGAAAGTAAGTGGACAGTTTTGGTAAGATCATCATGATTTGACCAGCAGCTAAAGGCAGGGAGGCCTGAACTGGTGTTAGCATGATGCTGTCAGAAGGAACAGGAGCTCTGCTCCATTTTTACATTCCCTTCACTCTGGAATTTGTGAGTCACTACACAATGAAAAGGCTTTGCAGAGCACTGCAGTATGACTCAGATGAGAATACAGCCAGAACAAAGCTGTTCATATCAAGATATTTTCAACCCCAATGATTCATGGGAGGATTAGGAAAAGAACCGGTCTGATAAGATCCTCTGTAGGGAGGACTATGGAGCAAGTCCTGCAAGCAGCACACGAAGGCAGCTCTGATAGGGCTCACCAGAATGCCAAACCCCTGCAGAAGAAGGTCCATGCACCACATTCTACACGGCTCATTCTACACAGAGATTCAACTCAATTCCTCCAGGAAAAGAAAACCACTGGTTGTACTGCTTGTTGTGGCAGAAGCAGAGCATCTGAAGGACATCAGGATACACATACATTTTTAAACAATCTAGCCCAGAGGGGAAGGATCTGTTCTGCTCCTCCACACTCACACACACTGGTCTAACCTAATGCAACAAGATACACTGTGGGAGAAGATAAAGAGTAAAGTAATACCAAGAGAGTTTTAGAGCCCAGCTCAGGTGAAGGAGATATGCAGCCAAAACCTGCAGCTGCACTGATCTCAGCCCTTGGCAGCAACACTGCCATGAGCATTTCTCATGCTCTCAGACAAAAGCAGGAAGCCCCAGCAGGTTGGTACACAATGGCTGCAGCCGCCTTGAGACACCCAGTGCACAGCAGGCGTCCCTGCTGCTCTGGGGCTGCTTGGGACACAACAGCAGAAGCAGCCATTGGACCTACATCCTGCTAGACATTCCCCATCACCCAGGCTCCCAGGAGACTTAACAAAGACCTAGACTTCAAAGACTGGCAGCGTGTGCTTATCTGCCCTCCTTCAGAGAGGTTTCAGGGCACAGTCGCTGGGCTGCTGCTTCAGGGGAGCAGCAGCTTGGCATTACACTAATCCTGGCTAGGCAGAGGTGCAAAGCCTCTTCAGGCAGCAGCCTCCTCACCTGCAGCAGCACGTGGCACTGCAACAAGTGACAGGACAACATGCAAACCCAAGCACTGCATTCCACTTGTGGCTGGAGTGGAATGTTCTGTTGGTGCACAGTTGCAAAGACCACCATTGAAATGTGAGTACAAGAAACAGGTGGGTATGCACTGCAAGGTTACTAAAGAAAAGAGTTTTATAAAGAAAGTGCTGTTTTCCCGTGGTCATGGGTTGGGAAATCTTTTCTAGGGAAGCTGTGAAGGATCAGAAAGGGTACATTGCTTCCTTCCTCAAAACACATCAGAATGGGACTGGACACTGAGCACAGCTGTATGGCTATTTATGACAACAGTCCAGCTACCTGATGAATTGGAGTCACATAGTTTAGCAAAGAGAATCCTTCCTTACTGCAGCTAGGGACACCTTGCCCTTACCTGTCCCCATAAACTTCATCTAGCATCCCTCCACTGACCTCTCCTCAGCCCCTTGGGAAATCAAATGCAGTGTGTAAACAGTTCATACTTAAGAATCAGTGAATTAAATTTTACAAATGGAATAGAAAACAAAAATATCACAATTTGTGCCAGTGAGACCTACCAAGTAAAGAAAAAGAAGCCAATGATAAAATTTAAAAATGGACTTATTAATTTTGAGGATGTATATGATGATCTCACCTGTTAAATACTAAAGGTTCCTAAAGATAAGGGAAGGCAATGCCAGCAAAGGTCGCAAACAGAGCAAGAGCTGCAAATTCATTAAAAAAAAAAAAATCTAGATTTCAAACCAAAAGGCCTTCAGAAGCATTTAAAGCACAAGAGAGCATTTAGCATTACAGTTCCCAGTCCTGGATTAAGTTTCCCTGTTTCACTGCATTAGAATTAATCTATGTGCCTACGAACTCCGGAGTCAACTTGCAGAGCCACAGCAGCGTTGTTATATAACCACAGCACTGGTAGCACAGGCTGCAGTGCTGGAGCCTGCTTGCTACCCCTCACCAACACCAAAACCAGCAGAGCTGCTGCTGCTCACATCATTCTCTTGACGACAGACGCCTCAGTAATCCAGGCATTCGAGTTTGGATTTGATAAGATGTTTTCTTGCGAGCTGATGTTAAGATTTAAAAGGCCATTGACTGCTGTGCAAGAAGTCCTTAATGTCATCAAGGGAGGGGAGGCAGCTACACAGGAGGAGAATAGCAGAAGGCTTTAAGTGGGAATATGATTACAGTAGAAGAAATTATCTGACAAACAAACACAGCCCCAGATTATTGCTAGGAATGCTTTTAAGCAATTTAAGTGAAAACTGGTACATCTGCTGTCTATTCAAAAGGTCACCGAGTGCTTATTTCATGACAACACACTCCCAAGAAGATCTTTCAATGAACTCTTAACTTCTGATCTCCAGGATCGCATATCCCTTGTTTTAAAGGCAGCTACCCTCTGAGGTCATGGAAATACAGTTCAGCGGCTGTGCAGCCTTACATCTGCATGTGGCCATCTTGAACTCTGCTAAGCCAAGGGAACTAAAACAAAATAACAAATTGAAGCTTCAAAATACAAAGTTACTCAAAAGTCCCTTTGATTTCCCCCCCACCGGTCTAAAAATGTTTCTTTGTATCTACCGATGGCTCTTTAAACACACCTCTCGCATTTTGCTCCGGCTTCAGTCCTCAGATCTGTTAATCTGTTTAGAATAAAAAGCCAAAACACGCTGCTTCCTAAAGTATTTCTAATACCTTCTCCTTCTAGGATAAACAAGAACTGCTCAGATGCTTTAGCCTCCATGCCTGTGTGCATGATAGCAGGCTGTGTATATAGGACACTGCAAGTATGTTCAGAAAAGCAAAATGGTGTTTTCAAAACCAGAGACCGTGGCAAAACGAGGCAGCAGAGTCACTGCAGCTCCGTTCCAAGATGACAGCAGAGAACACAGATGTTGGAGCACACAGATTCACTCCACAATCATTTTAATTACATGCCTAGCCAACCAGGCACAGGATACAGGCTAAGCAGCATT
>VYXD01002177.1:886638-914980 GCA_013397195.1 Hylia prasina | reverse complement strand
AAAGGCAGCAGGTTTGCACTCCGAGCGCCAGCAGATGGATGAGTTACCCTCTTGAGACGGGGACTAAATTACGGACGGTCAGGGGGAGGTCAGCGAGAGAACCGTGCCTCGGCTGCCGGGCCACACCTCTGACTCTGCCGCTCCATAAACTCTGCCCTCACATCCAGCCGGGCCTCCTTCCCGCTGAGCTAAACCGTGCCTCCATTAAAATTACCCTTCCTCTCCTCCCAGGGCTTCCTCTGTAATTTTCTGCTCAAAGTCAAAGGAAATAACAAAGGCAGGGCTGCTCTCCAGCCTCCCCCGGCCATCGCTGCCCCCTCCACGACAGCCGCCTCTCCAGCCTCTGCTCTCCCAGCAAAGCCACGCTACCGGGATCTTCCCAGCTGCCTTCTCCTCCCAGCTTGAAGGATTTTCCCCCAGTGGAGGCATCTGCAGGCAGGAATATACATTTGGGTTTTCAGGACTTTCCTCTGACGTCCTGCCAGGGACTTTCAGGTTTACACAAAGAATAGCCACTACCAGGCCAGCAAAAAAAGATTTCAGCCAGCTGAAAGAAACAGTAATAGGGGGTTATTTCTCTCGTTTCCAGTCCTAAGGCAATATTCTCTCTCTCTCTCATGTTTTACTGGTCTTTTTAAACTGAGTTCTAGGGAAATGGGTGGAAGATGTGGAAATCCTATCGCAAAAGCACCTGCCCGCTCTTTTCCCCAGAGAGCCACACAGAGAACATTCTATTATTTAGTTAATTGCAAAGAAACAATTACAAAGGAATTTGGCAAACTCTCTCTAATCACAGCAAGACCCACTGCAGTCCAGTAAGTTCAGCAAATTAGCAAATAAGTGAACATAAAAAGGAAAGAATAATGCAGCTCAAATTGCACTTTGTTTGTTTGTTTTGTCACTCTTCGTTTCTATTTAATTATTTAAGGTATTTCTTCATAACATTCTGGTACATTTTGTATAATAATGAAGGTTTACTAGCATGGAAATGCAATACGTGGCTATTAAATATCTGCCGAGGGAGGGAAGAAAACTGCCAATTCTCTGAGAACATTATAGAGAGCCTGTTCAGGAAAAATTTCCAGGTTAGATAAATAGAAGGTTCTGCCACAATTTGTCTAAGTTCCAAATAAGGATTATTGCTCGATAATGGCAACGTAAAACAATGTTTGTGCAGAACATTGTAACTTGTACTACAGGCACTCAGGGTCAATCCCATTTATTAAAAGCTCTCCTAATTTTCCATGCAGATACCTAGAGGCCATTCAAGCACAGCTTTTTGTTACAGCAGCACTGTAACCAAGTGACAGATTTTACAGTATTTCCTCCCTAAAGTCATATTACAGCAAAGACTTTCAAGCTGTGGCACATTGCTGAGGCAGAGGCAGGGCTGAGGAGGGGAGAGGAATGAGATCCGAGTATGGGATTGTCTGGCTGATAATGAGGGAGGTGAGACAGCCCTTGACAATGGACATGATGTCCCTCCTGCTCCTTCCCAGACCATTCTGAGCAAAGATTTTACAAGCCCTCTGGTCACACTACCTGCAGTAGAAGCCCTGAAGGGGTTTACGTGGTACCCAGTGCAATGTGAGGCAAAACCCTCCCAAAGAGAGGGGAGCTGGGACAGCCTGAGCAACACCTGGAGCTGGGACATCGGTTCAGACACAGCCCTGGTGAGGGGAACAACACAAAAACACTGTCCTGGAGAGCAGGGGGAGTCCAAAGGCTCAGGTTTGAAAAGGGTAATTGGGAAAGCCAGGCGGGGAGGGGCAGTGGACAACAGCAGAGTGTAATTCCTGAGAACACACAACACTCACTGCTCAGGGATATTCTTGAGCACCAGTTCTTTAAAGCAAGACTGGTCACTGAACACCACGTGGAACCAGAGCCAAACACACACCAAAACCAGGGCAGGCAGTGGGAAGGGGATGTCAGCACTGCTTCCACCTGCACAGCAGCAAAAAAGGAAACATCAGAGGAACTGAGGCAGCACCTGACCACCAACCATGCCTGAAAATCCTTCCCTAAAAACCTGGAGTCCAACATGGGAATTCTGCTTTGCAGCTCTTAATGATGCCCACTGCACGAAACTTTTCTCCCCTTAAAAAGTTTGTATGAGGAAAGCAATTCATTAGCTGACAAACCTACCACAGAGAGATGCTGCAAAGCTTGCAAGAGTCAAGGGCATTCCAACTTCAGCTGCAGACAAATTATGGCTTAATATAACTAAGTGTGAATGTTTAATTGCTTTCAACTGAATTCAAGACCAGTCTGCTCCAAGAAATAATACCAAATTTTTCCATTCATGCCTTAAGGATTACCTCTGGTGTTTAAGATTTAAATCTGAAGTTTCTTGTAGAGAAACCAGTAGAGCTGAGAGGAAAGAATAAAAAGAAAAAAAAAGAAATTTAATTAATATAATCATCCAACAAAGATTGTCTCATCTTGTACTCTCATAGCTGTTGTAGTCCTACACCAAGGACTCTGCCTGACAGGATGACTGCAGGATTCCCATGTTTTCACAGCAGTTAACAGAGTCTTCTATTTCCATTAACCAGCCTAAGGCTTCTTTGGGGAGTCCTTAAAGGCTTTTTCAGTGGACCTGGAAAGGAATGCACGTGTCCCACCTCCTTCCAGAGCTTCACAAACAGCAACAAAAACCCAGGTGAGGAGATGCACTGCCAAGAAACTGTTGAACTCTGTAGTCTCCTGCTCTCCCTCAACTGCTGCCAGACCAGTTTTTTAAAGCAAAAACCCATCAGCTCTTTCAGTTCCACCAGGCTGCTCATTCCTGATGGGACAACCTTGCACCTGCCCTAAGAAGGAATTTCACACCCTACATGTTTCAGTTATCTTGGTACTGTCCACGCAGGAAATCAGGGATAAAAGGTCAGCCCAGGTGCAAAGAGAAAACAGGAGCATGCAACAGAGGCCAGAAGGGCAATGAAAATACAGCAGCAACAAAACAAACACATCAACATTCAGTTATAAACTTTATTTCAAAATTCAGCACTTCAAAGAAAATACATTGCAATTGTTTTAGCTTTTCAAAGATCCCAAAATAAATTATATACAATACTTGTACAGTTCTAAGTATTAAAAAGATCATAAAAATTAATGGTGCTCTCATATGCCAAGATTAATCCTTTTCCATTTTGACTACATTAGAAGTTGCCTGTGCAGGGATTATTTTTAGAGCTATGCAGGAAACAATACAGTTTTCAGGTCTTGATGCCTCAGTAGAGATTTACAGGCAAAGGCACTTAAGGGCAAAAAGAGATCAAGAGAGATAACATCCCATTAAAGTCAGCTCTGCACTCACACACAATCTCTAACTAACACTGCTGCAAACGGCAGAAGGTTTTAAGTCAGAAACATTATTCCATATTGACAGAATGGGAAGTGTGCTTTTAGATTACACAGGATACAGGGGAGTTTAATCTTAATTCAAGACCTTGACACCCCCACAAGGTTTCCAAGGCTTTCTACAGAGGTGTTTTTCAGAATCAGTGTGTTTGTATTGGGCCTACCTTGGCATGTTTGAGCCACATTGATTTCTACTGTCCTCAGCTCCCTGTTGAGGAAAAATGCCATTTATTCAAAAAATAACTTTTTCTTCCTTCTTTGTGCCACACTTCTTCCCAGATTTATGGATGCTGGCATTCAGACAGATAACCACAGAACCTAACCAAGTGTCAATCACTACTCCCTCCAACACATTCCATCACAGTGTACAACAGACCAACATTTAAGGCTAATACTATGCAGGTTTCTCTTCCAAACTTCTGATGTGTAGTGAACACTTCATTATTTTTCAAAGTAAGATATGAATTTGAAGGCCATCTCAAAGTTAGTATCAGATTTTTGATAGCTGCAAGTCAGCACCCCCAAATGTATAAAGTTTTGGAGACATTTTGATTCAGCCCAGAAAACACTTGCTCCTTTTCAGCCTGGTTTCTGCCTCATCCCAAGGTCCTGTCTCCCATTTACCCAGAATTGTCTATTGCCAGTGTTGCTGCTGGCTCAAACACAAGCCCTTCTGCTCTGTATCAACATCCCAACACTGTCATACTGCTCATTACAGCACAGTAAAGTAAAAGAACGTTTTCTTTATTGCATCTGCTGCCCCAGTATCTCCCTAGAGGATGAGAGCCAGGCAGGTATTTGGTATCAGCCTTGGTCCTGACACATTGCACACTCTCCCTTTAATGTGTCAGACCATCTCTGGTTACTC
Organism: Hylia prasina; assembly: GCA_013397195.1. NCBI lineage: Eukaryota > Metazoa > Chordata > Aves > Passeriformes > Sylviidae > Hylia > Hylia prasina. Next base: position 910,746 of record VYXD01002177.1, on the reverse strand, counting down.
TCTGGAGGGATCCATGACAGAGTCACAGTTACAGACCTGAAATATTATACACAACTCAGTACAGCATTGCTTCCATTTAGCAAAATGACCCTTCTTAACCTGACTTCCAGAAAAAGAAGGAAACAGATCTCAGCTTCTACCAGAAGGATTCTACCCCTTTTCTTTTATGAATTTTTTTTTATCCTTCCTGCAGATGATAGTCATGTGACCAAAGCACCAGCAGGAAAAACTTACCCAGTGGGAGTGCAAATGACATTCTTCAGACTGCTTTGGGTATGGAGAGCTCCCAAAACTGCCTTTGGAAATAGCACAGGCAGCATTTCCACCGATGGGATTAAATGAAATCAGCTGCATTGTGCTGCAGCCATCCAGTTTCCTCTTTGGCTGCAAGTACTGGCACAAACTATGATAAGCCTCAGATAGTGCTTCATTGAAATCACAGAGCTGAGACAGCCCTGACTTATTGGTATTCTGAGAAACAGTGGTGACTGACTTTTAATTTAGAAAAGGTGATAAAAATCTTATATTTAAGAGTGTGCTTTCTGTTTACAGGAGACTTTATTACTCTTTGATGACAAAGAAACCATTAGTGTTTTTCCAGAAAACCTTCACCATGTGCTTGTAAAATTAATTTCCCCTTCCAATAAGTATCATGATTTATCTAGTTCACCTTAAAAAAACCCCACGCACATTTCAATGTCTTTGAAGGATGTTGGTGCAACAGTAGGAACTATCCAGTCAAAAGTACAGTTTGCAGAGAAGATCTGGAAATACTTCCTCTGATTAAATCCTCAACAGCCCATCATGCCTTTGGTCTTTCCATGGATAATGACATTGTGAGTGCTTTTTCTGGCTCCTAATTTCTGTTATAATCCCACCTACCACTTCTGCTCCCAAACCAAACTGCCTGGATTAGGTATAAGCAGTGTAGTCAGGGGAACATTCCAGACAGTTCCCTCTCCTCTCTCAAGTATTTTTAAACATCAAGAGTTGCCCCTGCAAAATACACATAATTTGTGACTTTTTAAGCAGAAAAAACACTCACAAGGGTATCCCTTCACAGCACACTCCTGTTATTACACACCTGCCCTGACAAATCCCAAAAGCTGATTATGTCATCAGACATTTCAACACAAAACAGTACTACACACCCCATCATACACACACATGGAAAAGGTCAATAAATAAGAAAACCCAGCTGATACAGTGGGCCTAGAATAGCCCTATGACAAAGAAATGGCTTTCCAAAAGCCTTTACAAGGTCTGCACAGACTGTAAATGTTCAATAAAAAAATAAACAAAAAAGATATTAAAATATGATACAGTAAAAATTTTAAATAATGAAGCACAGATAACAAATATCAGTTGTACCCCTTTGCATACACAGGCTAAAAACTGGACTTACGTCATTTACCACTTTCTGATTAAAGAAATTGTTTTAGTTGACCTGAAACAAAACTTTGTTTGACATTAAATATCTTAAGGCTTTATTGCTTTCATTTAAATTTGGCAACTGAATTTATAACCCCCATTGTGAAGCAAAACATTAAAGTGTTTTGTTTGAGTTTTTAAATGCAAACTCTCTGTGTACCAGGAGGGTAAGGTTAACAGTCAGTCAGTGGCTTTTAGCCATAAAGTCTGCAGAGACAACATATCAAAGAATTACTCATTCGGCTGAGATCATGTGAACTGTCATTAAAAGGGGCTGACATTCTCCCTTCTTCCATCTTTAATATCCTTGATCTCGGGACAAATAGTTTTGTTGGTGAAGCAAACAATTCAAGATCACCAGAGCCTGTTACCAAACCTCAGAAGTGGGTGTAGCTTTTCTTCACCTGCAGCAAGGGAGGGACAACAACAACAACGTCGTCATCGGAGTCGTCGGAGTGCGCCTCATCCAGGGGCACACAGGGAGCAGAGCAGCACCTGCCTGGAAGGATTCCAGCACACAAGGTCAGCAACAAACAACACTGACCAAAGCAAAGCCCTGTGCAAGTGTGCTGTTCTCTGAGCCATTAAGTTTCCAAGCTCACCTGGAGTCAGCCAGTTATGGATGGGTCTGATCTGTTTGTGCACGGAGCTATTTCTGCTCCTCTTTAATGAACCAGAGGGCACAGCAAGGGTTGAGCTGACACACTGAGCATGCATGAGCTCTCTTATTGCCTTTAAATCTTTGCAAGGGGTTACACACACCAGGCAAAGCCATTTGATACTGAAGCCATTGCAGGTTAAGACCAAATATTTATTAAAGGGCCGGAAAAGGAAAAATTGACCCAAGTTTCAACTGTGCAGAGAGGTCACAATGAGAACTTGACTCAGACAAGGATGGAACAAAGGGAAATAGATGCAAAAAAGTAAAAGCTCTCAGTCACTGTCTTTAACACTTATACATGTAAAACACCTAAAATATTGTTCATATGCTGTTCTACTGTAATGACAATAAAAACAGTGACCACACCATTGGGTTTTTCCCTTCATTTTTTGTTTCTTTGCTATTTTCCTGGATGTGTTTCTATGCATCTCAACCACTGCAGTGTTTGAAGAAGTGTTCAGATTGTGAACAGATATTCCTGATTATTCCAGTAAAAACTGGAGAATCAGAGGCATAAAATGAGTATGTACAAAGTCCCTGACACAAAGTCCCTGACACAAGAGCAGCAGAACCAGCAGCTTATAACCCCTGTGCAAGAGATGTAGGAACTAAATGATGACTGCTATTAATACCTTCCAGCACAATATCCTCCCCTCAGCTATTAATACCTTCTAGCACAATATTCTTCCCTCAGCTCCACTTATTTTTCAGTTTCAAACATAAATTCTCTGAAAAGACTCTCCCAGAGAAGAAAACAAATCAAGACAACCTGTGGTAGAAAGAGGAAACGGGCAAGAAGCCACGGTCTGAGGTCGTGACCTGAACTGGAGGGCACACAGAGAGTATTATCCAGGGAGAACAGACCTGCCAGGGGTCTTGTAGTGAAATAAGAGATTCCTGACACAGGAATAAAAATACCCTGCTATGGAAGAGCAGGCATACACAGAAAGTGGAACATGGAATAAAGAAAAGGGACCAGGGATAGGAAGAGAGTGACAGACAGAGCCTGTGAATGGCAAGGGGGATGCAGGGAGGCCATTACATCACATTGACCTCAGCCTAAAAAGGAAACACACGATTATACATGAAATAGCTTAATATTATCCAAATCATCCTTGATTATATCCTGCTTTTGACATATGAGATTTTCCTCTCCTCATTTTCAGTTTGATATCAAGTTTATCTTGGTGCTTGTGAAGGGTAAGCACTGATAAGAGTTAAGGGTTGTATGTAAATTCATTAGGATTCCAAAAAAGCCTGAATGAAGTTGCAGCCAGAGTGGTCAGTAATATGCAAAGAGAAACACTGCCTTTAATCAAGATTGCTGTGCATGTACAGAACATATTCTTCCTTCCTGTCACTCCCCTGACAGAACAAAACAAAACACAACACCAAGTTTCACAGGCTGAATTGTTAATATCTGCTTCATTTCATGGGAAACAGCAGAAATGGTTTTATAAAATCTCCAGGTCCTGAAGACAAGCAAAGCAGCACTGAATAATACACTTTTTAAAAAATTCTTTTCTTTTCCTAGAAAATAGAAACATCTAACCTGATGCAAACAATGAATTCTAAGTCTGCAATGCTACACCAGGATTATATACATTCATTCTAGCAGCTGTATAAGGTTTTTACAAACACATTTTCATCTTCCCCATTGTTCATAAAATAATGCCAAAAGGGTAGTGAATTGAAATGATTTATTGCAATACAGATATTGACTGAAAGCTTAAGATCATTTTAAGACCTAGAGGTCATGAAATCCATAAATGGAGTTGGGACAAATGAAGAAAGAACTTGTTCAACAGCTGAATGATTTAAAGCTGTAAGAATCTGATTGCTTTTAAATCACTCAGCTGCTCAACAAGCTCTTTGTCTCACGTCCTTTCCAAGCTGCAGGATGACCACTGAAATCCCAATTTACCATTAAACCCCAATTTTGCCAGTAGATTTTTGCATCTGTCATGAGCTCAGAATGGCAGGGGTGGAGTTTTAGTTAACTTTAACTTCAGTTTAAGCTACATAAATTCACATGGCAATCACTGAGGGGTTGCATTTACACCAGGATGTTTTCCTTCTTTTAGGGGGTTTTTCCCAATGCTTCTTTTGGGAGATTTTGGTTAAACACTCCCATGCACCTGGACATAACACTTCAGAGAGCTCAGTGCCAGGCAGTCTGTGGGCAGCTGTGCAGTTACAGAAGCACATCCCCAGTGTGCCTCCCCACAAACCACCTGGACACATTCTGTCCTCATCCCATCATTTGAAAACATCTCCCACATAAAATCCATAAAATCAGCAGCAAACAAAACCTAGTCTGCTCCCAATCACTCCTTTTGATATTCACCAGGAAAGGACTGCAAGGAAGGAAGTTTGAAAGTATGGTTTCCTCTTTCTCTCTTCCAGTATAAACTATTCCAGAACTTCTTCACTCATCAACTTGTCATCATGATCTGCAATGAAACTTAGCTTAGGAGACCTCATAGCTAGACAATGACTGTGCTCTGCTGGTATTCCTATGACTGTGTTTACTAGACTTGCCTCATCTTACACTCCTCTTTGGGTCTTAGAAGGACTGAGCAGTTAAGGGATTCTTTCTCTCTGAATAGAATTTCACAGCTGATTTACCCTGGCTTTAGAGTGGGCACACCAATAATGGTTACTGCAGTAGAGCTCAGGCAAAACAGGGTGCTGCAGCACTATTTTTTTCCTGGATACTATCACCAAACATAATTAAAGTCACTCAGAACTCAAACATCTTCAGAAGCAAGTACTACCTACTCCTTCACAAAGTAGAATGTGCCTCTGAATATGGAACACAGTGAAGTTTTTTGAACACATTTTCTTCCACTGAAGTGTCACCTCTGTTTTCACAAGCCATGCAAATCTGGCTTATTCCCCACCTCCTATCTTAGAGAAACAGCCTCACTGCTTACAGCATTCTCTGTCTCTGAGCAAGCCTGCAGGGACTGGCAGCTTTTCATTGACAAAAAAACTGAGTCAGTGTTTCGCAGGTCATACTCGAAGTTGCTCCTTTTTTCCCCAACTTTCTCCCTAAAGCCTAAAATATCCCACTCTGGGCAGACCCAGCCCTGTTCAATTTAACTCCTTTGAAGCTGCATGTCTAAGGCTGCCTTATCTGCAGCATTGTTTTACCTTTCTCACTCAGTACTTCTAATATCCTCCAAAAAGCATCTTTGGCTTTAAATCCATCTTCTCACAAACGGCAAGAAAAAATCCAAGAAGAAAACCAAATGGCACAAGAGCCATAAAAGAGACAGATTTTCTCAGTTTGTACTACAGTAGTACTTGCTGGCAATGTTATCCAGGACTTCATTTTTTCCCCTTACTGCAGCAATTGAAGACTGCTGAAAAAAACGTGACTAAATGCACATGGCTGCCTAGGATGGCTCTTTTTAGCAGATGTCTGTCTGTCTGCTGCAGAAACTAAGTCAGAGTAGTGGAAATGCTCTCAGCTTGTCTATGGCTAAGGGCCCAAAATGTGATGGGAAGTACCACACTCCAGCTACAGGGCTGAAAAGGAAGCAGAGAGGCAATACAGGGGAACACCATGCTCCCTCCATAATTACCACTTACACCACAGAGACCCTCCAAACCACAGCTGGGACAAACAGACAAAGCACTGTGAAGGAGCTGGTGCTGAGACTGTCAGAGCTGTTATTTTTTGATGTGGGGAACTGCACGTGCCAGTAGAAGCAACGTGCCACCAAATGAAGCTACACACATGGAGTACAAGGATGCACATGTGTGCACATGCAGATGTTCTCTATAAAACTGTGCAGCCACTCAAAACACCCAGACTTTTGAACACAGGGGAGGGAGATTACCAGGAAGAGGAGATGTGAGCACTGAAGGTCTCTGGAGTGCTGCTGAGCCTGGTTTCTTCTCTGTGGTGTAAACTGCAGGGTCTGCTTTCCCACTGGGGGCACTGGGCACAGAGAGCCTGCAAAGAGACACACTCAGAGCATGAGGCACAGAACAGTGTTTGCAGTCTCTCTTCACAGGCCGTGCTGAGAAGTTTCTTGTATTGCTTCTTTATCACCTGCAGAAGTGAACCCAGACACTAAACAGAGGTGACAGCTATGTAACTCTCCTTGTAACCATGGCAGCCAACATTAAAAACTTTCACAGGAGTAAACCCTGGAGAGAAAGGAAGTATTTTTCACGACAGAGTCACCATAAACCTAAGCAGTAATCAAATCCCTGCACCCTGCCTGAGCTAAGTGACTTGATGGCATCCTAGCTTTTCCCTCTTCTTCCCCCACATAACCCTTCACCTGCACATGGCAGGGCTTCAGATTCACACATTAAGCAAATCTATCAGCAATCTGTGTGATAACAGAAAGTAACCTTTCTGTTCCAAAGAGTAATTATTTCACTTTACTTTTACTCACTGCTGTGGCAGAGAACATGCAGCAGGATATGGGAAGACTCCTGCTGCCACAAAGCTCCTTTTAGTTGCACATCTTTTGAATCTTCTCAGAAACAAGCTCTCCCTTGTCTTTTTTGTAACAACGGCCTTGTTCTCCTTCTCTGCCAAGGAACCCACACTAAAATACTATTTAAAAAATACTCCTGTAATAAAAATGATTTTGCTACTGCACATTGTAGAAGTATCTGCTCCTTGCTTACCTCTCCTGAAGCAGTCCTGTACGTGCTAAGTGAGCCCTGAAAATGGACTGGATGAATGTCACAGTCTCATCTCTCTCCTTGCAATCAGAAGAAAAGCTCAAGGAGTCTGACATGGAAGACAGGCAGGAGTTCTGCAAAGCAATCAGATTAAAGAACACTGACCTTTTACAGATTGCACAGAAGCTTGACAGAACCTTTCACAATCTCACTCTTGATTGTGAAACTGGCAGTAGAACAAACATCCCCATCTTTTGGTCTGCAGATTTTAAGGTTCTGTAAGACTAAATCAGCAGGAAATGCAAATCTGATCATCATATAAGCTTTGAAGCATCAGCATTCAATTAGTGAAAGAACAGACACCTGCAAGGAAACTTCATTTATTTTCCAGGAAGGAAACCTTTTGAAGATTAAGGAGGTAAGACAAACTTCATAATGGATTTATCTTCTGCTTGTACCAAGGCAAGTATTCAATCCCCCTACACTGGGCCAGTTTAGCAGAATCAAAGAGCATGGAAAGTACAATCAGATGGACAAGCTGGATGGAGAATTACAAATTAACTATAGCTTGCTAAAGGTCCAAAGGATATTTATATAACCTGGCAAATGATTTACAGAAACCAAATGTTTAATTGGTAAGGAAATTTTTTTCATATTCAGAACTAAATAATCTGGAGCAAACTGGACATGACAGAGAAGACCAAGCCTTGGGCTGAGCATGCCTCACCAAGACTTCTTTACTTTTCAGTCCAACAAAAGATGTTTTCCAGATTCTTACTGCTGAACTTTGGTGACCAAGTTTATCTATTACTTCAGTGGTTGAGTAGTGAACCCTTGAGAACAGGTAAAGTTTTGAGCAGCAATCCAAATTAAAGAGTTAAAGGGTGTGTTATCTGATGGGAGAACTAGGGGAAGACTTAGTTACACTCTTACAGGCCACAAGGCTTAGAACTTACAGCTTTAATTCTAAGAAAAAGCGTGAACTACAGAAAGCAAGAAGGGAAGCCAGGGACTGAGCTCAGTATCTTTCTGGAATTACAGTGGTGTCGCCAACCAGCACACTAAAACAATCACCAGGTGATTCAACAAATTAAGCCTGGAAGTAAAGTCCTTTACACTGCAAGACAAAGACAGAGCGATGCTGGGATCCCCCTGTGCCCCCAGCATTACCTCAGTGGGAGACTCTGCATCCAGCACCCCGACATCCAGCAGCACCTGCTGCCGAGAGAAATGTCCTCTGAAGGCTGCCTGCAGCAGGACAACTGCCTGGCATGGAGAGAAGTGGCCATTAGCTCCTCTGAGAGATAACCCACAGACATTGCACCTCCAGGGTCAGCTCTGGGGTTTAAATTCCATCTGGGAGGTGTTCAGGACTGATCCTATCAAGTGCACTGAAGTTTTAGCTGCCAGCACCAGCCCGTGTTTCACCCACACAGCACCATGCTCCCATTCCCACATTAGATTCTGGCTACCCAGAGGGCTCTGAGATGCTCTGCTACAATCAGAAGCCAAGAAAAGCTTGGAGGACCTTGTGGTGATTACACTGAATGCAAGGTCTTCAACTCCCCTTAGAGATTTTACTGGGCTTTAATCAACAAAAAGCATTTAGAACAGCATGTTTGTGTCACATGGTTAGAATTAGTTCTAATTCTGAAAGAGGGATTTTTAACATATTGGAAGAAACAAAGGTAAGATGCTACATTGTGCTATTTGAAAAAAACAGTTTAATTAAAACCTTTCTGCCAAACATTCATCAAGGAGTGACTTTTTGTGACAAACTTGTCAATATCTTCATAATTCCCACAAACATTTTTCCTTAGCAAAAGCTCCAAATCCTATTTCAAGTCTTTCTGAAAATTACAATGAAAATTAAATCATTACTAGAATTATCTCATTCAGAGAAACTTTCCTGTCTGTTGGTATCAGACTTTGTTCAGAATTTACAGAAGTTTTCATCTTGCAGAAGGTACCAAGTACAGAAAATTTGAGACCAAAAGGGAAACACTGAAAAAATACACGAAACAAAATCAGGATGTTAGAAGGAAGATTACAGCCAGCCTGAAGAACAGATTTTGTCTTGGCTGTTAGCCCTTTGATACAAATTAAATCTGTTGTACTGTTTTGTTGGGTGTCATAAACACACTCACCTCATCCAGAGCAATTTTTTCTTTCTGAAATGAAAAATGCCCATGTTAATGCCACAAATATATACAAGTTTCACCTAATAAACATTTGCCAAATTTTCCCAATAATTAAAAGACACAGAAAACACCTGTCCCAACCCCTGCCAAACCCAAATAACATAATCTTTCAAGATGTGTGGGTAGATGCTAAAACAAGAGTAAGATTCAGAGGGGGATGTCCTTGCTGTTCCCTGACAGGAGAACCTCACCTTGATTTTGTACATCTTCCAGTACCTCTGGATAATTTTGGCTGCTTGTTCTTTCCTGTGATTTTCTTTGCCTGTAACTGTGCAGACTGGTGGAGCCTGCAAAGGAGAATCTGTAAGTTAGCACAGGAAAGACACAGAGCTGTGAGGGAACAGATTACAAACGACTCAGGAAAATCAGCACCAGAGCTCATCCTGCCTGCAGGGCAGAAGGAAGTTCAAGAGGAAACTCTTAGCTCTGAACCCAGCTCGTGTTCAAACTCATCATGGAGATGACTCTTGGAGTGAAACACATCCCTGCTCCCTTTCAGTCCTCAGCAGGGCATGGGAATGGGAGTTTCCATTTGCACATACTCCTGTTTTTCTGTGCATTGCTAAGGCACTAACCTGCTGCTTTGTTGCTCAGAAATGACTTGTGTGTTATCAACAGACTGAGAACTAAAATCAGGTTATCTCATTTTGCAGTTCTTCTGCAGGAAAGACAAGTATTAATTAACCAGGGAGGTCTCATGTCTCATCCTGGCAACTGTGGCCCCATAATCATCTCTTTAAGCTTGCTGAGAGCTGGCCATTGTATGGCACCAAGCTTGTGTAAGTTGGCATAAATCTACTCTTCTATCTTAATGAAATTAATTAGAGGAAAAAGGAAGAAACCAAGAATAAAACAAGATTTTGTTCCATTAATTTCTCCTGAGGTGTGGTTGCATATTCCACCTCTCACCACTTGATCCTTTATATCCCTAATTATCCCACACTAATTGTCATACCTCACTTGCCAAACAAAAGTTAACTGCAAGTTTAAAAGACTAATTTAATTTGTTGGTGTAAAATTTTAACTAGAGGAACGAGAGATCTTATAGAGTCTGAAAAAAAACCTCTTGATTCTGTGAAAAGGATTTATTTATAACCTAAAACTGCCGAGCTCCAGGCTTAAGTTTAGCAAATGGATCATGTCATATTAAAAATGACAACCTACTATTAAAATGAGAAATTGGTTGGAACTTAGTGATAATTACAAATAATGGGAACATTTCAATAAATGGATGGTTACTGGCCAAGAATATATATAGTCTGCAGAGGGAAAAAGGAGCTGTTTGTTGGCTGTTTTTAAAGACTCCAGTTATTTGGTATTCAAAACATCCTCCAGCATCCATGAGCCTGTAACACACAGAACAGAATCTACAGAATGGCACAGTATATCAGAAACCAGAACCCTCTTAAGCCACTGGACATTTTTATTAGTATTTTTTACTACATGTATTTCAGGGTCTATTTATTTTTAAGTGCAAATCAAAACCCCCAGTAATAATTTCCAAGCAGTATTTAATGAACTGAGATTAACATGGCCACAGAGCCTCTGAAAGCAGCTCTGTCAGTGCCCATCCATCTCTACTGGCCAATGACCTCACTTGGAAGAGGGACAGAAGATTATAGAGATATCAAGTTCAGATATATTTTACAAAACCCCCAATTGATTACAGAGCCACACTTAAGACTGTCCAGAATTAACAGATGCACAAATATATTTATTAGGTATCAGAAAAAAAAGGAAGAAGAGGTTATGAATACTTCAACTCCAGGAAAACTTCGCTTGAAAGTGAAGTTCACTTATTTAATTGTATTGACATCTTCCTTAATTCTTGACTCAAATATTATGTTCCACCAGCAGCAGAATGAAAACCCCCTCAATTTCCATGATGATTAGTGTTCTACATCCTGTAAATCTTCCCATGAAAAAGCACCTCACTTCCATCCTAACAGAAAAGCCACTGAGTATTTTCTGACAGGACAGCTCTTGTGTCCTAAGCGACCACCTGGCCAGCAGAAAAAACACTGAAAAGGGATTTTTATTTTTTGCCAGTCTGCCAGTGAGCAGTTTACCTGTGTCGCCATCCTTTATCCAACTCTCAGTTCCTATAAAACCTCCCTCTCTCTATAAAATCAGACTGAAATTAGGCAGTGGCCTCAGGTGCTGTAAGAAGGTAAAAGTAACCACCATTTTTTTTATTTTTTTCAGTATTGGGAAAACCCCCAAACACTTCAGAGTTTTGCAACATTACACTGAACAAGAAAAAAAAAAGCAACAGCAATGCAGAGGATCAATAACAAAACAGTTTCAAAAAACTCCCCAAGCTGCAGTGTAATTATTGAAATAACTTATTTCCAACAAATATTGGGAGTTAACCATCATTATCTCTATGACAAGATTTAATGCATCTCTGAAAAAACACAACTAGTAGCTTTTCACACTACCAGCTCCATTTGAAATCCACATCAGGCACAAGGAAAAAAGAAAAACAAACAAAAACGTGGCTGTACCTTATTAGGCTTTTCCACTCTATCTTCTGCCTTCTTCTGTCTTTTCTCTTCCTCCAGTTTTAACTCCAGTTTCCCTACTTTCTGTGTCAGGTTCTGGATTTCCTCACTATGGTTGGAAAAGCAAAGGCATTTATAGCTTAGAGAAATTTTCTGTTGACCCTGCTTTGAAAATACAGAACCTATTTCATGACACTTTGGGTTTGTTTTTTAAGGCCAAAGAGGGAAACTGCTCAGGATGATACCTGTTCTCATAGTACAGACACATAACATCAGTTCTCAACCTGTGATAGCACAGTCTTATGTTAAAATTAAGAAGTCTCAAGGTTCCTGTTTAGCCTTGATAATATTAATAATGCATTTAGATCTGCTACAGTTTTGTATTTGTCAGTCCAAGTCCTTTCTCAGAAAACAATACTGAAATCACTTCTTTTGTCCCTCCCTTGCACAGGGTTATCACTCCCAGTTGTTGCAGTAACTGGAATGACACAGAGGCAATGGTCTAGAAGCACAGGTTAAGGTAAAGAGAATACAACATTTTCCTAGAGAAAAAGCATCTGAGCCCAACATAAAAGCTTTTCCCATTTATCTTATGAGTTTTTATTACAATTTAAACTATACCATTTAGTCCTCCACTTCCTCTAAAAGCACTCTATAAAATTCTTCCCCAGTAACTTTCTGCATCCCTCCAAACACTTCTGCTTAAAAGGATCCCCAGCTTCTTGCAGTTCAGATGAACTCCTATTGAATTTGATCCACTTCAAAAGAGAAGTATACTTTAGGAGATTCTTTTCTTTTTGGGTTCCAAAAGGACCTAATAATACAAAATGCTTTACCTTAAAGTCTGCTCTTCTGTGCTCTTTTCTTCCATTTTATTCTGCCACTTCTGCAGCTCCAGCTCCATTTCAGCCTTAGCCTGCAGTAACTGTCTGATATCTAATCTACAAAGGTACAAGGAAATCTAAGTGATACCTAAGACATTCATACTTCCACAAAGTAGTTATTTTTTCTTTAAACTTCTAAATCGATTGGGTATTCTCAAATTCATAAAGTAACCAAGTGTTGAATTTTTCCTTTTGAACAAAACAAAGTGCAAGCCCCCATTGCTGAGGAGCAAAAAGCCTCCTCACCTGCTCTCACTTCAATCAATCATTTATGGGGAGAACAGAAGCCACAGAGCATCCCAGGGCAGAAGGCAGGTTTAAATGGAGAAAGTGGGAGATCAGGACAAAACATGTAGAAAAAAAAAAACCACACAGGTTTTTACAGCACAATACGAGTAAAGAAGTGCTGCATAAACATATAAACCTTCAAAGGGTTTTTAGTGTGGTTGGCAGAAAAATAAGCCTTGAAAAATGTGCTAGAAACAAGCAGAAATTCTCATTTTCCATCCTCTGGCCTTTTTTCTGCAATGTAATTTTGTGAAGCAAGTAGGATTAGAAAGAAGCTTTTGAAATAAAAACTGAAGGGATATTTTTTAATATCAATATTAATTTCCTAGCTAAAAATGTGAATTACTTATTAGAGCATTTTATACCAGGAATGATGAAATAATTCACACCTACAGAAGAACATCCCAGACAAGAGTCACACTTACTCTTTACTGAGCAGGAGATCCTGAAGTGCCTTCCTATCACTCTTCAGTTCCTTCACCAGCCTTTGGAGGTGACAGCACTCCTCACCATGGTCCAAATGTTGGGATGCTGGATGATCCAGGTCCCCAGAAAGGGAAGATGACACAGCAAGCACCTGGGATGCCTCACTGGCAGCTGAGGACACCCTGCTGCTCTCCATGGCACACATTTTCTAAGCAGGGTAAATTTATGTGGAAAACACACACACACACACAAAAAAAGAAAATCAAGTTCAGCATGAAATGACTTTATTTAGGCCATGAGAAAAGATCAAATGGAGGTTAATTCTAAAGTGTGCATCTAAATCTAACAAGTGTGATAAAAGAAAACAGGGAGGGAGGGCTCATGCTGCAGGCAGTAGGTTATGTGTATGAGGCAGAATGCACAAGGCTGGGGCATTGAAGGACAACATGCCAAGAGCATAAGGCAGTGCTTCTGCATTTTCTGCTCCCAGACAGGCAAGAAATCCACTTAACTATGACCACTTACTTTTTCTAGATCCAAAATCTTCCTCACCAGCCTCTGTCTGCTCCACTCACTATAATCTAAAGACAACAACAAAGCTTTAAACAGGTAACTACATCCATGGAGCAATATTGTTCTTGCTTTTTCAAACTTCTGGCCATATCAAAAGACCATTTAAAGACCTCTGAATGCCAACTTCAAATATTTACCAATGAAAAAATGAGAATGGGCTTAAAATATCTGACTTCTAGACCAATTAGCTCTGAAATCAATATAAACCACTCACGTTCACCAGTCTTCAGCTACTGAAAAAGTTTCCTCTACCAATTCTAGTTTAGAATTCTCAGGGACAGTAATAGAGGAAACACAGATCTGACTGGAGAAATCAGAGACTCTTGAAAGAAGGTTCTCATTCCAACTTTGCCACTCCTGAATCTTCATCTTTGTAATAACTGTCTTATTTCTACCTTTGTAGAGCTACCCAAACCCCTTGCCCCACATTCACTGATTTTCTAGCACGTACTTTTTGTTTTACTGGGAGGAGGGGAACTGCTCAGCACATGACCCAGATCTTCCTTCAGCCTCTGATTCTCAGCCTGCAATTCCTTGATGTTCCTGGACAGCCTCAGCACAGCAGCATTCAGTGCCTTCAGTCGTTTCTGGGTGTCTCTGCCCTCTGTACTTGGAAAAGGGGTCAAAACCAAGGAGTTAACTTAAAAGCAGAGAATAAAGAAGCAGCATTAAAAAGAGTGGAGCAGATTCACTATTCAAGTCAGATGGCTGAGTTGACAGCCTCAGTTCCCCCACAGTAACATTTCTCAGTGTTTTTTTTTACTTGGGGAGTTACCTATTCTTTTCTGAAAAAGCATGCAGAGATCATCTTGCTCAACACTTCCACAATTGTTTTAATTTGCGTCAAAGAAAAAAGATACTCTGAAACACAGAAAATTCATCTGGTACTTTTACTTCCTCCTCCACTCTGTTCCATTTATACACAAACAAGGGCACTTGTATGATTGTTATTTATCTCATTTTCTGTTTGCTTTGTTGGCCAACCTTATAATGCTTTACCAGCACTCTGTGAACCTCTGATTTAAAGAACACTTCAGCCAACTGTGAGACTCCTCCAAAAAATTGTCCAGCACACAGAGCCAACCTGCAGGCTCTGAAAGGCTTTTGTTCACTAACAAACATTGACATTGGGGGAGAGAGGGATAGACAGAGATGGAATAACTCTCAAACAAATCCAACACCCAAGTGTATTTTCAGATAACTGGGAATGGCGCTCTACTGTGAAAGAAACTATCCTTGTGTCTATAAACCCCAGAGAGATTTGAAACAGATTTGAAGAATACAGCTAATACAGAAATGAAAGCCATCAGAAATGGGAAAGTCTGTTATGTGTTAAAATTACTTTAAATATACTCCAGGGATTTTTAAATTTTTTTCTAATAAGAGACAGGAAGAAATCTGAGCTTCTAGATGTGCAAAGCTGTAACATTTGTAAAAACAGATTTTTAGCAAGACAAAATATTTTTTCTTTACTACTAAGAGAAAATTCTTAAAATCTTACTTCTGGAAATGAAGGCCTGAAGTAACTGATGGACTTAGCTTTGCATAAATGGCACTGCCAGTGACAACCACAGAACAGTTTGTGAAGGAATCTTACACCCCATCCACTGGAATAATTACAAAGTAAAAGGGGAGACAGCCTACAGTTAGTACATCAGAGTGAAAGGCTGAATTTTTAGCTGGTCTCCTTTTTAGAAATTAAAAGAAAATGAAGAAAAACCAAACAAATTAAGGTTGTCCAGATGTCATGGATGACTATCCACACAGCTGTCCCAGGCAGGAAGGAAAAAAAGGAGTAAAAACCAAAACATAACACACCATCAGAATGGGGTAGTGATGGGAATGATAGAAATCATAACCATACCACTCAGTGACATTATTTTAGGCTCATCTGAATCTAAATTAAAAATCTATTTCAGTCCATTTTGAGGACTTCAAAAGTTAGTTTCTAGCTGCAACTGCTAGAAACAGCTTCACACATAAATAACCCTACTTCAGTATTAACACTGAAAAAGAGAAGCCAAATGCCATTCACTTCAGCCAGAACTAATGGAGACAAGCATCATGAAAGAAATACTCTCAGACAACTCTTTCAATATGCCAGAGTCCTGACCTTCACCATGATTTATTATTTCAGTGCTCAGCCTCTCCAGCAGAGACTGACAGTCACGTAACGGAGAGAGACTGCCCTGACCACCACTTTTTGAAGCTATGAATAAATGAGGACAAGGAAGCGACCTGATGACTCATTTTCACCTGTAAATAAATTAGGTGTGATGGCTTAGAGCCTTGAGAGGCTGATCACTTCAGACCTGAGCCAAAAGATTTATTTTTTTTCAAAAAGTGACAAAACAGATGGTAGCTCCCAATCCACGAGGAACAGTGAATGAGGGAACACAAGCAGTATAAATAATGACCCTAAAGAGGTCTCACGTGTTTCTATCAATCTAAATAATTACACTCAGTGTTAAGACAATTGTCTGTACTTAACACTAGGAGGTCAAGCAGTGGTGTGGTAACGAATTTTACTGTCCTACAAGACACTCTTACCCTTTTTGCTGCTCAAATAACACTTGCAGTGATGCTTTTAATTTGCTCTCTTAGTGGAGCTTTGTCTTCTGCCTTTGTGCTTTGACTTTTATTGCCTCTATAAACTGCTCACCCTCACCACCATGCCCACACTTGCACACCAGTGACAAGCACTAGTACAAGCTTCTCTGACACAACTTACTACTCTGTGTCTCTGTACCAAAGGGAAATAATGTTTACTCCAAGAACATTTTCTTTGCAGCACACTCTAGAGCAAGATGCAGAACTGACTCAAGTGTGAAATGCCAAACACCCAGGGAGTTTGTTTCAAGTACCAGTGATGCCAGAATAGGTGTGAGGGAAGATGTAACAGAGAGAAATTTTCAGTGCTTTCATGTACTTTTTAAATAGCTCTGGTATTTTTCCACATGCACAAAACGATCTATCTACAAGCAAAAACACGTGACTAAGACATATTTCAAGGCAGTGAAGCCAACCAAAGCAGTACCAACATGCAACTCCAGCAATCTGAATGACAACAACTGTTCCCATGTAGTAGTTTTCCATCAGTTAAAGTAGGACACAAGTGATGTATCAAACACATGCATGCAAACACTTGCATCAGAAGAATCAAACATACTTTTTCCTCATAGTCTCAGACTTGGCCAGGAGGAGTTGGAGGCGATGAACCTGTGAAATACAGATTCCATTAAGGAGCATTAGCAATGTCAGCTTCCACAGCCACATTTGTGCATTAGCTGAAAATCAGAACAACTCTTTGGGTAGTGGCAGAGCTAATGATGCCATCACTGAAAATCAGGCTACTGCTATATTTGCTTCCATTTCAACATTACCCTTATGGGTGTACAGTGGGTTCTTTATTTGCTCTTTATCACTAACACACTCAACTTATTGAAGAAAAACCTTTTTTCAGTATGTGCAGCTGGAGCTATGAGCAGAACTATGAAAACCTGCTACCAGTGACAGGTGCTGCTAAGGTACAAGAAATTTCTCTCTTATCTTAAACATTCCATTTACACTTTGACTCAACAACTGGCCAGCCTCTTGTCCTGCATGCACACTGAGGGACCTGCCAGATGTACCTGTTCATAGTAGGTTTCCATGGCTAACCTCACTTCTTCCAAATTACTGGTCTTCATGTCTGCCTGGAATTCACTGAAAATAGAATAATACAAAAAATAATCCAGTCAGATCAGCAAAGACACTGCAACCTGGTGGTTCAGAATTTTTTGGTTTATAATTGCCAATACATTCTTGGGAGTTTATTAGAATGTCTAAAGGAATAGAACACAAATGAAAAATAACATGGATTTCTAATTCTCTCTATTAGCTCATCCAATACAAGCCTCTACTCCCTGCCCCCTCAAAGTCATACTTAATAATGTTGTCTTTCTCCTTGCACTGCTCTTCGAGCTTGACAATCTTCTGCTTTAATCCAGTAACCACCTACAAAAAGAACAAAGAGCTCATGAGTCCTTGAATAATCTGTCTCTTCACACAAGGTCTATTCCTGTCTGCCCTGTCTTTATAAATTGTACCTAATCAGATATACTTATTTCTACATATTTCAGTACTTAGTAAATCATACACACCTGCTACCCTGTGAAAAGGGAACACTGATGAAATCAGATGCCTGATTTCATAGTGAGTTTAAGAATATGGATACACAACCATACAACAAAAACAACCTTGCCCATTACCTCACCAGCATCAAAGCAGCAAACAATAGAGGGAATACTCCCTAAACAGACTCAAGACAATGACAAAGAAAGCTCCCCCAAAAAAATGTTAATTCTAGATCTTTGTTACTGACTCCTTACCTATTAATATTCTTTCTGACATAATTTCATTTTTGAGTAGGGTTTCACCTTAGCAAGAGGAAAAAGGCCAAATGAAAGCAGGAAGTGATGAAGACACTCTTACCCATCCATTATCAGTCTCCTTTTCTGACAAAGCTCGTGCCAGCTCAGAGCCCTGCAACATGACACAGAAAAAAAAGTGACCAACTCTGCTACTTTATTCTACTGCTGGCTCTTTCCCACTGAATTTTCCAGCCTGGTCAACTCAACAGTCACTTCACAGTCCAACAGTTGAAATTCTGAACTCCCTATGCCCATAGCTTTCTATTAGCACATTTCTCTCAAGATGTGGGTCTGCACACAGTGACAGCCACAAGAAATTCAGTAAGATTCAAGTCTGACTATAACCACATATGCTTCTTGACAGGGCCTGACAAGGCTGCTCTTCTGCCTCCTGGTCAGGTCTCAGGACTGTGGTAATCCATCACCCTGCAGGAGGTAACTCCCTTCTATTCTCAGGCAAAATATTCAGAAAGTGGGCTCTTAATGAGAGAGCATTTTTATTTTACCTACAGAAATTAAAGGTATTTGTGCTAAATGAACTTACCTGCAGTGCATGGCATCACCTGCCTTTGAACTGAGCAGCACTGCTGATCTGAGATGCACAGACCAGAAATCCCTTAACAACACCTCTCATATTCCAGCTCATCACTCCTAGGGGTCACCACACTACAAACTCCTATTTTTTTGCCCCACTTTTATCCCCTCAAGAAATACCCACCCTGGAAGGATCCAGCAGCTGTTCAATCTGTTTGTCCTTTCTACTGTTCTCCTCTTCCAGTCGTCGGAGCTTCGTTTTCATTCGGTCTCCCTCACTCTTCTGAGCTTGTATTGTCTAAAAGTGGGGAGAAGAATCTTTTCAGAAACAGGAAAATGCAGAGTTTTCACATGGAAACACATTTTGATGTCAAAGCCAATCCAATTAGGATGGTAAAGATGACATGGAAAAAAGCAGAAAAAACAGCCAAAACATAAAACCATCACACTGGACCAGCTTAGGGAGGAGACAGAGGGGAGATAAAAGGAAAAGGTCTAAGAGAAAGGCAACCTCACACAAATGATCAACCACAGCCAAGGTATTTGTCTATAGGTGACCCCAGAGTTCCACAAGCCCAATCCTCACCCTTCATACAGCACACTAACCTCTACAGAAACCCCCCTCTAACCATATCACCACAGTGAAACTTAAGACAGACACGAGTTTTAGTTTAGCCCTACATTACAAATGCAAAACACGTTGTGAATGTCCCAAGCTGTAGAAATCAAAGTATTCTGGATCATTAAGGCCAGCACATGTACAGGATGGAGCAATGCCATGACTTTTTCTGCATATCAGAGAAAATGTACCTTTTTCAGTTCTATAATTTCATCATACATATCTTCTTTCTCTTTGTAGTCAGGAGTTCCAGGAATGTAGCCTACAGGAAGGGGTATGTAAAATAAGTAGATCCAAAAGAGGTATTTTTAACCAACCAGAAACCTTGCAGTTGAAGAGAAATATTGAGAACAGCACCAAAGTGGAAACCAGGCTTTTTTTTCTTGCCTCGAAGAAGAAAAATCAGCAAGGAAATTAATTTTAGAAATGGAGGTGAAATGGAAATGTTACTGTATGAAACTTCTGCCAGATTTTGCAGCCAATTTTTTCCTAATTACTTCTCTATTAAAATGTATTAAAATATCCATCTCAAGAAAGATACAAACTTCACAGAAGACTGCAGTCTTCTCATCCCAATAAATCCATTATTTACAAAAGGTTTCTAAAAGATGTCTAGAACACATTTTTCTATTTATGCTTAACGTGCACGAATATATCATCCTGGAAAGTTGCCACAAACTGTCTATCACCAGTAAAAGTATAGATGTCATTTTAAATGGAAGTGGAATTTTAAAAGTTTACAGTTCTCCTTTAAGAAAAGCAAAATAAAACTTTGGAAGTGTGCTCTCCTCATAAAACTCATTTGATTTTAATGCCACAACCACATGATAAAACACTTTCTAGAGAAGAAGTAAAACGAGTCAATTACATAGAATTTCAGGCAAGCAGATGGTTTCTATCAATGGTTCCTAAACTGTTTTGAAGTCACAATAAATTGTCTACAGCTGTCCCATTGAACCATATTATATCTGCAACGTTTTCAGCTGCAAATGCATGGCAATTTGCAAAAGTTCTCAAAGCTAATAGTGATTCATTGCTCAAAAAAATTGGAAATCCCTGCCTTAACCAATTTAGGAATCTCAGAAAGTATCACATGGATCATATTTTGACACACACATTTTAGTAAACTTAAATGGCTCTTGCTTTACTGAAGCTAAGGTCTTAAGCAATGTGTGTTTTTAGAGGGGGGAGAAAATCATTCACTTTTATTTACCACACCATTACAGAGTTTACCATTTCTGGAAGAACGAGAATGTTTTGGTTTTTTCATTCCTAGAGCTTCCTTCAAGTATTCTGGAGTGCTGCTGGGAACGTTAGCTCGCATGTGCCCCACATCAACATCTGATTTCAGAGCATGGCTCATTCCTGCCAAGAGAAATGGAACAAAAATGTGAAAATCAAGGATAATTGTGAATTAAATTTGTGGAATTATTCTGAGCAAATGCAACGTGGAAAGCTCCAGATGCTGTTAATTATTCCCCCTATAAATACCAATGCTCAAGATCAGATAATTCCAACCACCCAAATAAATAACAGTGAAATTAATTCCTATGTAACATCTAAGCAAACACAAATCTATTTTTAATAGTTTATATGTTAAGCTGTCCACAACACTGAATTTTATCCACAAATTCAAACAACAGTTCTATACTAATACCTTGTTTCAGAAATCCCAGCCACATTTGCTGTGAGTTTTTAACAGCTGCATTCTCAAAAGAAGCACTGCCCGTTCCCTGCAGAGATCGCCAAGCTGCAGCTTTTTTAGGATACAGTTGTGTGCTTGAGCTGTAGGGAGACTCTACAGCAAAAGAAAATATTTCAGTGCTGTCTTCAAAAGCTCAAGGTCACTAAAATTCTCCTTGTCTTGTTCTGCAAAGTTTCCAGACTCAATCCTATTACTTGTAAAAACAGAATTTAACAGCATATTCCATACTGGCTTATATGGAGCAATGGGACAGTCACATAAAAAAGCCCCAAAAAACTTCACTATACAGAAAAAAATATAATTCCAAAAAATGAAGAGGCTTAGAGAAAGGCAGAGTGACAGTAGTATGACTCAACACATGTGGAAATATTTATATATACAGTTTGGATAAGCATCCTTAAGATATCTGCACATCTAAATGTTGTTATTAACTACACTTTAGGGTAAAGTCTTCTCTGAAACATTCACTAGAAGCCTATGAAGGAAGGTAAATGGAAAAGTATAGCAAAAAAACCCATAAACCCCAGAAAAAAAGGACAAACCCAATATTAAAATTGCAGATCTAATAATAATAGCAACATTGTAATGTGAATAAAAAAACCCCATCACAACAAATGAAACAAGAACCACTAAATCTACACACAGAGCTCTATGATCGGATGGTAGAGAACTCCAGTAATTCCAGAGTCTCTCTACACAACAAGTATCAGCATTTCTTCAAAAAGCAAGGAGAAAACAAATTCAGAATGGTTGCCATCAGAAGGCATAACATGAGAAAAAAGCAGTTTGTGCTGCAAAATCCAGAATTACAACCAACCCATAAATGTCAATTATTTTAGTCTATACAAGTTGGACTTCACAGGTTTCAGAACAGATCTCACACAGGTGTGCTCTGCACACAGCAGGGAATAATTCTGAAGAGAATAACAAGACGTTTTTCTCAAGTAAAGCTCCCACCTCCTGTGTCCCACAAACATATCTGGTTTTGCAATTCCAGATTAAAAATTTTGGAACACTTACTTGGTGATTTTGGAGGCTTGTGAAAAATCTTCTTCTTTAACTTCTGAAAGAGAAATGGGGTTTTTTATGTATTGAAAATATTCAGCTCTTAAGATTTCATCATATAATTTCAAAAGTGCCATCAATCTCCATTTTCTATGAAGATCTTTTCTAATAAGACAAAACCTTTTCTCTAGAAAAGACAAATAATAGCATTAAGCACATGCAGATTTGGCCACAGCAAAGGTCACCAGAATTAAGGTGGTGCCAACAGAAGTCTGATTGCACAGATAAATTGTCAATTCTTGCTCAGAACTTAAGACCTTTCCCATTAATATTAAATATGAGTAGCAGCAAATTCAACATGTGTAGAGTAAAGGCTGATCTGTAGAACCCTTTAGCTAAAGGAGGCATTCAATTCCATTAAAATTCTCTAGAAGGATTACTTAAGCCCACGACTTGATAGAACAGCAAAATAAAGCCAAACATCATTCGCAGCCCCAGTGCTGAGAATCTGGGAGCCAGAACTGCATGTGAAATTTGTGATTCAGGTTTGTGATTCAGGTTTGTGATTCAAGCCCATGGCAGTGCCACTGTTCACTCTCCTCTCTGAGGGGTGCTTGGTGAGCAGGAGGCACCACACAGATGCAGCAGGAACTCGGGAGGCCTTTTGGGGCATTGATCAGGACTCACCACGGCTGTGTCTGACTGGCAGGTTATCACAGACAGGCTGTCATCTCCCTGGGAAACACACACAGGACATTTGCTACTGAAAAACTGCCTGTAATACACATCCACAAAGCTTTTACAACTCAACAAAGCTGGAGCGCAGTAAATTCAAACAGCAAACACTGTGACCAAAGCCTCTGTTTCCCTTCCACTGCATTGCTAAAATGTCAATTGTTTAACACAAAAATAAGTCATTTTTCAAAAACACTAAAGCCACTGAAAGATGGTGGGGCTCTTGCTGCAAAAGCCAGCATCATTTGCTCTAATACAAATAGTTTTGGGACATTGTGAAAGTCACTTCAGAAATGAACCATCACAGAACGTTTTGGTTTGGAAGGGACCTGAAAGAACACCCAGTTTCAACCTCTGTGCCATGAGCAGGGACACTCTGCCCCTGAGTCACAGAGACTTGGCACTGCAGTGCCCAGCACTGCACCAGCTGAGCCTTCAGCTGGCTCTGCAGGAATTTCTCCACCCTTTAAGCTGCAACTCACCCAGCTCTTCCCTTCCTCACTCGCCTGTCCTACCCCTGCTATGCCATGAGATTGTTCAGTTCCTGTATTGAAAAGGAGAAGTGCTCAGGCTGAGGGAAAAAACCCCAAACACAAGGAAGACCACAAGCTTTCCTCCCTCTCAAATGCAAGCATACCCACAGCTAAACGAATATTTCCACTTAGCTTTCAAATTATCTGGATGCTGCCCTCACAGAAGGAGCTTTTCCACTTGCTGCTGACTCTGTGGCACTCGGCACCAATCTTTGGACAGATGCTGAGCTCTGCCTGTAAGAGGCAGGGGAGGGGATGGAGTATTTTTGGAAACCCTGGCTGGCAGAACAGGAGCAAGGATTGACAACAGAGCAGGTTAAAGAGCCTGCCCTGCTGGCTGAGAGCAAGCAGGGATGTGTCCTCACACACCAGGCCATGCAGTTTTTCATTTCCTGAGGCAATGCTCCTTGCAGCACACTGATTAATTTTGTTATTTTAAGGCGTCTCATTCTGAAATATCTCTCTCCCTAACTGCAGCTATCATGTTTGGAATCAGAGAACGTGGAGGGTGCTCAGCCTTGATAAATGGTAACAACAAAACATTTGCCAGGATACAAACATGCAACAGCCCCACCGCTACTGCTGGGACACCTTCACAGCCCCAGAGTCACCTACAGCAGGCAACAGCAGAACGTGGGGGCTCCCAAAGGGGCTCAAAACCTTCATCTGGCTGCTGAGGGGGTGGGAAACAAATGCCAACACAGAATCAAAAAATTACTTAGGTTGGAAAAGCTCTCCAAGATGATCAAGTCCAACCTATGACCCAACACCAGCTTGCCAACCAGACCATGGCACTGAGTGCCAGGTCCAGTCTTTCTTTAAACACCTGCAGGGACAGCAAATCCAGCACTTCCCTGGGCAGCCCGTTCCAATATCTAATCACCCTCTCTGTGAAGAAATTCTTCCTAACGCCCAACCTAAACCTTCCTTAGCACAGCTTGAGACTT
>VYXD01002177.1:863729-884486 GCA_013397195.1 Hylia prasina | reverse complement strand
GGCCGACCCGCGGCATCTCGACCTCGACGACACCTGCCTGGAGAAGCTGCTGGACTGGTTCCGCAGCCTGACGTGGTTCGGTGAGTGCCGGGGGCTGGCAGGGGCTGGTCCGAGGGGAGCGGACGTCCGTCACGGAATGGTTTGCATTAGAAGGGGCCTCTGGAGATGAGCCAGTGCAACCCCCTGCCAAGGCAGGGTCACCTCGAGCAGGTGACATGGGAACAGATGTCCAGCTGGGATTTGAACGGCTCCACAACTATCTGAGGTGCTGTGACACCTGAAAATGCTGTAGGTGAACGCGAATACATCTGTTCTAACAGTTGGCAGGGCTTACCTCAGCTCAGGGATGCACTCTGATGAGACAGGACGGTCCTGGCAGTGACCTGCTGTTTTCTGGCCTCTCCTGGGCAGATCCGACTGTGGAGCTGGTGCAGGACAACCCGTGTCTGACAGAGTTCATCACCTCCGTGCTGGCCCTACAGGATCCCAGCCCCGACATCCTGTCCTTCACCATGCAGTTAGCTGGGATCCTCGCCTCTTCCGAAAGCCGCTTCCAGCACCTGCAGGTGAGGCGGCCACCCAGGTACCTGCTGCTTGTGTCTGTCCCCTCCTTCTATATGGACAACCCCTGAAAGTATGCATATTCTGCTTACTAAAGTTATGGCTTACATGGAGCTACTCAGCAAAAGTGACACGACAGCAGAGACCTACAATCACCATTGCTGTTCAGTTCTCATGTAAAGCTGCTTCTCACTGCTCTCACCACAGTAGGACTGTGAATGCTGATGTGTGGTGCTTCCCACTTTTAGGTCAAAGGAGTGTATGGGGTAACACTACTTCACAGCAGTCACTGCACAGTGCTGTATCCCAGGACAGATCCTGTAGATTTAAACTGCACTAGCAGATGTCATTTTCCCTCCATAGTAGGTTGACATGAAATTTTTGATCCCCTGCAGAAACGAGGGAGCTTTTTAAAGCGGTGCTTTCTGCAACAGGATACCTTTTAGTACAAAACCCAAAAGGCTTCATTCAGGGAAGAGGTGTGTACAGGTGTATAAGGCAGTCTGATGGAACTGATACACATGAGTTGTCCCTTAGCACCTGAAAACAAAGCAGTTTTGGTATTGAACACTCTAGTTTGTCCGTACATTGCGTTTAAGCGTGAGATTCTGAAAACTACCCATTCTAGTGATACCTGTAGCGAGAGGAGGTTTCAGCACAGTCAGAGCAGCCCCTTTGCTCACTGTTTACTCTGTGTTCTGCCCTGCCTCAGCAGGAGAAGCTGCTGGGGAGGCTCTTTGGCCCGGAGGGGCCCCGGGGCGGCGCGGCGTGGGAGGACGCGTCGGTGCGCAACGCCTGGGTGAAGGGTGTGCACAGCATGGTGCACCACCAGCCTGCCCTGCTCTTCCTCTGCTCCACGGGTGAGTGCTGCTGGGGCTGGCATCTCCCCACATCTGCTGTGTCCCTCTCAAACCAGTGAGATGGGAGTCTTTGTTTATTTAGGGTTAAAATAAGCCATTTGTCAAAAACACCGAAGTCGTTGGGAGATGTTGGTTTATTTAGCTAAGCATTAAGTTAACTTTCGTTAAGTTAGTTATGCATTTGGGTTTTTCCTCCAAACACTGAAACCAGTGCTCTTTTTAGAGGGGAAAGAATGTTGTAAAATTGCCCCTACAAAATTAAGAGCTATCGGTATTCTTATTTGTAACTCCTACTAAAGGGTACATTTCAGCATGATTTTAGTGCAGAAAAACTGAGCAGAGGCTCATTTATCTCTTAGTGCTTGCACACATTTGCAATCCTGTTGTTGTTATGCAGGTCTGTCAGTTCTGCTGTTAACACCAACTTTAGTTCCCATGTACAGAGGGGCCTAAAAGACTGGATTGGTGTTAAAGTGCAGCACATGCTGCTGTCCATGTGATGGAAAAGTGGTACTGATACTGCTGTTCATGTCCCAAGATGGTACAGGCTCTGTCCAAAGATACACATTGAGTGTGCTGTCAACTCTTGTAATGTTACTGATGTTGTATTGAAGTCTGATCCTGAGTTATTAAACCCCTGAGGGTCTGAAAACAATTCTATTTTCTTCTGTTTGCTTGTTCTTAAGGACTGGTTGACTTTGAGCAGAGACTACAAAGTATTAGAAAACCCCACCATCACCATTTAAAGCTGTGTGGTACCTGAATTAAAGTCATAAATGGTTGTTTGTTCCTCCAGCGACTTGTTTTGTTTTCCCACAGGAGGCATGGATGTAATCTTCACTCTGCAAGGGGATCCCAGCCTGTTTGTGGCTTCAGCTGCCAGCCAGCTCCTGGTGCACGTGCTCACCTTCTCCCTCGAGTCTGAAACCTCGAAGGCTCTCAGTACAAAGGACTGTGACTGGCCAGCATGTGCCCAGATGGTTGTAAAGCACATACAAGAGTCACTTCAGTCCAGCTCTGCCTCTCACATCGAGCAGTCACTGAAGCTGTTGAGCAGTTTGTTTGGCAGTTGTTTTGGCAGTTGTTATGTTGCGTGGACCGAAGTCCTTTGGTTAGACATAGCAAAGCAAATAGAATCCTTTCTGCTGGAGGAGACTCTTCAAGCACAGCCCCTGCTGGCCAATCTTTTGCTCAACGTGGCACGGTAAAGATCTTCTGGCACCTTGGAGCCCGTGCTGAGATAGATCTGTTTGCCACCATGGGACAGGTTACACTTACACTTGTCTTTTCTCAGATCCCCTGCGTTTTGTGGCACTGAAGGCAGCTTTTGGGCACTCGTAACTTCTGCTCTGGAACACTTAACCCCAGTACAAGCAGGTCCTCTGGCAGTGGGACTTTTGAAGCTCTGCAAATGGTAGGACTGCATGCAATGAAATTTCTGCACTATGCAGGTGTTTCTGCTCCATAATTCCCCTTTAAGTAGTGAAAAAGCAGCAGGAAATCTCAGATGAATACAGCACATACAGATATTGATTTACTGGCTAAGTAACATTCTTGTTCTAAAATAGGATGACACTTTGGTTTATAAGATGTGTCTCTCTCCCAGCCTCCTTACACAGATCCCACTCTCTGTTTGCATACCTTGATAAAGCTGCTTCTAAATTCCAGAGCCATTTCTCCTTTTCAGTTAGCAAGGGGACCTTGGAAGAAGGCTGAGATGTGATACTGCTTTTGTTGCTCTGTCATTGCTGGCTTGTTTAAAAGCCTGCATGAAGGTCATTATCCTGCTCAGCATTTGGGGGCAGGTATTTGGGAAGGAATTGAAGTTTACTTGTGTTGGTAACAGCTGTTTCCTCCTTGAAGCCCACAAGATGTCAGGATTCAGGCACTGACTGTTCTGCTTCAGCCAATGGACTGTATTTTGAGAGCAGCCTCCCAGCCTCTGGAATGTGCAGGTACAGTTAAAAAAAGTTAGGAGCCACTCTGCTTGCCAGTATTTTAAGTGCCTGGTGCAGACTAAACTGGAGGAAAAAGAGTAGGAGAAGTCAAGGACAGTAGCAGTGTTTGTGGTAAATCCTACTGCCAGTTCCATTTGAAGGATATTCATCTACATCATAACCAAGACACCTGAATATCTTGCTTAATTTTAAAAATCACAGCCTTTTCTATTCACTGACCACCTGAACTCTTCCCTTCTTTGGTCCTCTAGGTTTGCTGGATGAGTCTGTCAGTGATCCTGGCACTGTTGAAAATCTTCTGTCCTCCAAGACAACTTGTGCTGGTCTCCTGTGTCAGACCCTCGCTCACCTGGAGAAGCTGCTGTCTCTGGTAACATTCAGAGAGGGGAGAAAACAGCCTGGGAACCAAACTGGTCTTTGAAAGACAGTGTTAAGATGGTTGCAGACTTTTGCAGTAGAGCATAACTGAATGTGGAGAGGAGTTGGCAGTGAGGGTTTCCATAGTTTAAGGAAATTTAGCACAGTAGGCTCTAAATAGGAAAACAGAGTGATGCTGAGACTCTTAAAGAGGAACCTGAGTTTTAAATTTGTATTGATGAACTTTGTTACCATACCTTACTTGTATTGCAACAATTGATCCTGAGAAGGAACACAAATTGAACTGCTTTCCCAAGGAGAAGAAGAATCTCCTTCCATCTGTGCAACAGTTCTTTGAAGAGAGGAAGATAATCTATTTGTAGTTATTGACATTGTGGTACCTTAAGAACCCACTGGAAGTTGCAATTTTTGCTGTGTACTTGAGACTGTTGCTGGAAACTCTCTTCATGTCTTTCTCACCCATTAGAAACATTTAAGGGTGGATTTACCCCGTGTGTCTTTGCTGCGCTCTCTCATGACAACACTGCAGTTGTGCAATGGCTTCCTGAGCCCAGCTTCTCCTCTGGGAGGCACAATAAGCAGGAATTTGATCAATTGCTTCAGAGTGCAAAAGGCAGCTCTTGATGTCCTTGCAGCACTCTCAGAGGAAAAAGGTGAGTTAAATCTTTGCTTTCTTATCCAAAACAATTTTCCAATTACAATCCTGTGTTTTTCTGCATTTCAGCAGGGGTTTGGCTGCTCCATCTCTCAGTGTTGGTCCTTTGGGTTTGTTTTCTCTGTTTCAGACTGTGACACGCTCATAGGAAGTCTATTTGATGTCCTTCTAGCATATCTGCAGAGTCCAAACACCAGCCCTACTGTGAGTATGGAACTAGGGAGAGATCCAAGTCTCTTAGCTTGCTCCAGTGGGGTGTAATTCTGAGAAAGGCTCTGACTGCAGTTGTTTCTTAGCACACTTTGTATTAGAATATGTAGGACTCGTACCTTGTCCTGGGTGGCTTGCAGAAAATAGCTGAAATTGTAATGAGCAAGTAACTGACCAGTACACTGAGAGTTCTTGAGAAGACAGGAGCCATCCTGTCTGAGAGTAGCACTGACATACTCAACTTGACATGGTCACGAAGTATTGAATTCTTTCTATTAAGGAGATTTGGTTATTTTGCTTTGTTTTGTTTGAATGACTCTGATGGCAGCTGCAAATCCAAAGCTGCATTTGACTAGAACTTTGTAATACTAATCTGAACACAGGGATTTTCTAGATGTTTGTTAGAAATGATATTTAAGCACCATTTATTTGTGGCTGGCTTCTTAGTAAGGAGGCACATGCACTTGTTTACTCTGAGAATTTCTTTGTATATTTGAGACTAAAATGAATTTTACCTTTAAAGGCATAAAGTAAACACTGCTTCCTCCTGTAGTAAAGTCTGTCTGCTTTACATTGCTTCAGGTTCTAAAGAAAACCTTTCAAGCTACATCCAAGTGGTTGGTGCGATTGCAAGAACTGTCCTGCTCCAACAGCCAAACTGAGCAACAAACTGAGAAGATTTTGGAAGGTAACAAAGCTGTTCCAGCTGGAACAAGCAGCAGCCAGTGGCACACATGAAATCTGCTCCTGCCTACCATTCCTGCTCAAAGCACTGGATTCACTTGTTCACAGTCACGTTGAATTTAAGTTTAGCTGCCCAAATAGTGTTTGCAGAACCCTGGGAGAAGCACACAGCAGCAGCAAAAGGGATTGGATCAGATGAAATGATGTAGAGGTTGTACAGGGAGTGCTTCAGTAAGGCTTTTGTTGCCTTTCATGTCCATTCAGGTTTGTCACTTGCCTTTTACAGATGTGTTTGTGGTGCTGCAGAAACGTTTGTGCAGTCCTTGCTGGGAAGTAAGAGATTCTTCCTTGGAGTTCCTCACTGCCATGGTTAAGTGCTTGAGAGGTAGGTGCAAAGATTTACCTTCAGATTTGAGGAGTATTTCTTTTAAAGCTGTGAAAGTCAGTCAGGCTAGTGAAGTTCTTCTGACCCGTAACTGGAGGGCTGAGAAAAGAAGGAAGTGTCAAGATTTTTACTCTTAGATCATGATCAAAATCTGACAGAAGTATTGATAAACTTACCCTGCTTTTTCTGTTGAACTCAGATTGCTGTACCTGCCTTAATGGCAGCTTTGTTGAGTTAAACTGAGGGGTGTTGAGACATGTCTGTCAAGGCAGGTGACAGTGCTTATGGCAGATAATACTTTCTGGTTTTCAGTTAGCTCTGCACTGGAGCCCTTTTTCCAGCAGGCTGGGGGCTGGGCTTTAGGAGGCTAAAAGCCTAGACTTCCTTTATATGCTTGGGATTAATTACTGATGTTCTTCTTTACTGAGAGCTCAGGCTTTGCAGCAGGTAGCACTGAGGCCATGCTGATTTTCCTATGGTAGCTCTGTGATGTTGGAAGGGAGGGGAATGTTGTCAACTGCTGTTGTTCCCAGCTCACAAAGGAAGTATCCAGCATGCTCAGCTGCATTAGCACTTTACCCTGCAGTCCCTCTCAGTGCTGCAGTTACTTTTGTTTTCTCTGCCATATGCCTGACAACAGGAAAGGAAGATTATTTTTTTCTTCCTGTAAGCAAAGGCATAAATTTGATGAGGCTGACTGGAACCATGTCCCCACTTGCCCGCAGAAAGTTTTTTCTTGCTGCTAAAACAACTCTTTGTGCAATTTTCCAAGTTCCAGTGTCTGTCAGGGCTTGACTAAAAGCTGCTGGGAGAGGGGGAGCCTGACACAGACCATCTGCCTGGTCCCTGCAGCAGCTCCTTTCCCTGGCAGCTCTCCCCGCAGGCAGTGGCCACCCTAGTATGAGGCAAAACACTGTTTGCATTGGAAGCAGCTTCGTGCTCGGAGGGAATAAAGTCCCACTCCTTTTGATTGCTGTCTTGTTTACAGACCAGAAGGAGTTCAGGCAGTGCCTCCTGTCCTCAGAGGTGCTGAGGCTCACAGAAAACCTGCTGGAGGACCCTGAGAGCTACGTGCGAGCCAGCGCCGTGACTGCGGTGGGACACCTGGCCCTCATTACTTGCTTTGCTCCAGAGTCACCTGTCATAGGCAATCACTATAACAAAGAGGTAGGATAACCTTTGCTGCATGAGCAGAATTACCCATCAGTTTACTGCTGTACTGC
Source organism: Hylia prasina (assembly GCA_013397195.1). Classification (NCBI taxonomy): domain Eukaryota; kingdom Metazoa; phylum Chordata; class Aves; order Passeriformes; family Sylviidae; genus Hylia; species Hylia prasina. The sequence goes on along the minus strand of VYXD01002177.1, from coordinate 877,572 downwards.
TTATAACTTTCTTCACAAGTTGTCTGCTCGTGCAGGCAGATTGCACAACCAGTAATGACAGGATTTTTCACATCTGCATTCTCGTTTCTTTGCGTGTTCCTCCCCTCACCATGCTTTCTCTTTTCTCTTTTTGCATCTAGAGCATTGTAGCAAAACTTCAGGAAATCTTGTCAACAGACTCAGAGGGCTTTCCTAGGAGGGCTGTGATCAGCATCTTCACCAAGTGGCTGAGGGAAGGCTGCACAGGTCAGCTGGAAGATACAGAGCAGTTTGTCTCTAGCGTCATCCAGACTGTGGAGCGTGACTTAGACTGGGAAGTCAGACTTGGTGGTTTGGAGCTGGTTGAAGTTTTCTGTAGTCAGACCATTTGCCAGCTTTCCCAGTGTCCCAGTGCTCCTGTCTCCTCTGCAGTCACAAGTTCCACCCCTCAGAACGAGCTGCTGCAGGTGTTCTGTCGAGCAAAGCTGTTTGGGTTCTTGTTTGGATCTTTGTGTGACTGTGACAAACCCGTGGGGCAGAGAGCCTGTGATGTGCTGGTTGGCTTGAGAGGTCATTTCTACCCCGTGAGCACTTTGGAGAATCCACAAGAGATTGAAGATTCACCTGCAGGACGTGGCATTGCCTGGTTACAGAGGACACTAAGACAGGGTTCTCTGGCTCAGAACTTCCCCGTGGATGGTGGTGATGGGGTGGATTTCCAAGATCCAGAGAGCATGATGTTAGCTTTGGGTGCAATAGACTTACTGGAGCTGCATGATGAGCTAAACAAAAGCAGTGACCATGTGGAGGAAAGCCCTCAGTCCCTCTTACAGGACATCCTTGCTGCTGTGAGGACCATAGAGGATAATGCAGTTGACTGTTACTGAACACAGCTTTTGCTCTGAGGGAGCAGTGCTTAAGCAGTTTTCTTCTGGAGGAGAAGGATGGTTTTGTTAGCTGTGAAATGGGTTAGAAAATCTTTGCTTTAATACTGATGATTTTTTTTTTGTTAAAAAGTGTCATTTCCAATAAACTGTTGTTTCTTTTTCAAAGTAAATGGAGCCCAGAATGGCATTTGTTTTTTTGTTTTGTTTTTTTTTTTTTTAGTTGTTGTCTTTTAAGAAAGCACCAGACCATGCCTGCATAAGGAAACATTTAAAAAAAAACAAAAGCTTGACTGAAAACAAGCTGTTGCAGGCTTCTTTTAGACCCAGAGTAGCTCAAACTGATGGAGACTGGTTTTAAAAGACACTTGTTTTGACCTTTCTGTATTTATTTTAAAAACAGAGCTCTCAGCTCCCCTTGTGCATTTTGAGGTCTAGAGCAGAAGGTGGCATTTAAGGAGTCAAAAGCTGATCATCCTTAGCATTACAAATTTTCTCCTATAGATCACAGACTTGTTTGATCTCAGCAGTGACACCAACATGCTGACTTTGGTTTTAATTGAAGCCAGAAGCAAGTCCATTTTGCTGATCTTTTTTTCCAAGTGCTCCTATTTTCCATTCCTGAAGTACTCAGAGAGTTTCTAACTTTTGAGAGAAATTTACACTTCAAGTTTTTCAAGATAAATTTGATCAATGATTAGCTTTGGTAACAATTAGAAACCGTCAGACATAATGTGAATGCCAACATGGTTTTCTGAGAAAAAATTGCCAGTTTTTTAAAAACATGGGGGAAAATGCAGTTTGCAACCTGCTCCAGTATCTTGCCATGTGCTAAGAGGCTTCTCCAACCTAGAAAAACCCCCAAACCAAACAGTACCTTTAGCAGTAGATCAAACCATGGTGGGTTCTTTTCCAGCACTGAGGAGTCACTGAGCATCCTTTATCCTCGTGCAGCCTGTGGAGAGGCAGGAACATGACACTGATTTGGGGCTATGCCATCTAAAGCAGTGACAGGATTTGTACAATCTCCTCCCTGCAGCAGTGCAGTGGACTGAGATGTAGTTTGGATCTCTTGCTGCTGAGGCTGAAGGTTTGCTCTGTGCTTTTTGAGGAAAGCAGCACACTTTTCTATTGCTCTGTGCACTTTATGTGTGACAGAGCCCTTGGGTTTTGTACCAGCAGCTGCTTTTCGGAGAGAATAGCTCTGCTTCTGACACACAATTCCACCAGAGCTGGGTCTACACCTGGCAAAAGACAGAAGATGCTTAAATTCAGGCCTTTTCCTGCCACTGCCTTCATCTCAGAAATGGAAGGGGTTAGTGAGAGAGCAGGAGTTTGCTTTTCAAGAAGTGTGGGGTGTTTGTGGAGTTCCAGCAGTCCTGTCTGGTGAAGGCACTGCAGTTCCAAAAGCAGCATTCTGTGTTGACAGTAGGTCAGCTGTGCTCCAGGAGAGGAGGCAGCAGGTTGCTGGGTGAACACCTCCCTCCTGTTCAGCACTGGAATTCTTGTCATTTCAGGGCTGTGCAGTTTAGGAGACTCCAAGGAGTTGCTCAAATAGCAGCAAATTGAAAAAGTGAGTTGTTACAGAAGGAAAATTCACTGCTTATTACCAAGGTCTCTCAACTCCCAGACCTATTAATTTTTCATGGAACTCTTTTTTCTTTTTAATCAGCTGGGGTGAGGGTGACATTATGTTTGTAGCATTTGCCTAATTGCAGACCAAAATCATGTTTATACCCTTTTACATTAAAAACCAAACGTACAACAAGCTGGGGAGCTCCTTATCTTTAGAAAAGGTATTAAGGACTTGTTTCCTCTTTTATTAAAACATGTCTCCACCTCCAGCAATGCTGTGACAGTGCTGACTCTATTTCTGTCCTGTCTGAGCTCCCTGCTTTGCCTTTTGTTTTCTCTGCTGCTCCAGTGACAGTGGAGTCCCAGTGACACCGAGGTGCTGGCACTGCATCCCTGATAGCTGGGAGAAACAGGAAGGGTCAGGGACATCTGTGGAACAAAGGCCTGGGGCTAGAGAGATTAAGGGAGATGAAAGCAAATTCAAAACGCCACAATTCTTTCCACAGAAAACATGGGGTGGGATTTTTGAGCTGGAAATTTTAGTTACCAAGTTTATGAACACACAGCAACAGCTACTGATGTGGATCATCCCTCATGCTGGGATACCCTCTCTAGGATGCCCATCTTCCCACACTTGAGGACTCATACAAGCCCTACCCCACTTGCTTACACTCACAACTTATTTAAAACCCACTTCTTCCCCTCCTGGGCTTTATCTGCACCTCCACAAGATCCTCATCCAGCCACAGAGCTTCCTGCTGGGTTGAGAATTACACTCTGTGCTGTCTTGCCAAGGAGCTGTGGTGATGCTGCAGCTGAGGGGAAGGTTTGGCTCCCAAGGAGACAGCCCTGAGCAGCTCTGGCTGCCCCCAGGTGTGTCCTGAGCATTCAGCAAGTGCCATCCAGAAACTGCCACCAGCTCACTCTGTCTCACAGCACAGAGCAGGAGGGGCTGCCTGGCCTGCTCTTATCCATTTTGGGATGGATTTCTTTGGAAACTCCTGCGTCCATCCCATCAGAGCTGTAGCTGTGTTTGGTTCCTGCAGGAGGCAGGCACACTGAGAGTTTTTCCAACACCCACAGAGCTGCTGCTGGCAGAGGCTGTGGCCAGACATGAGCCTCAATGCAAGAGGACACGAGGCTCAGGACTGTCCCTTGTCTTTAAGGAGGCTGTGAATAGCCAGCAGGAGAAAGGCAGGTGGTATTGACAAAAAAATATCACAGCTTAAAAAAATTGTATCTCTGGTGGCTGCTGCTGTGAAAGAAGAAAATTTCAAAGCTCATTTCAGCTCTCTATCTGCACAGGGGCAATGTTGTCTGATCTGTACACAGGTAGAAAATTCCTAGAGCTGCTTTCAACACATTTCAACAAAGCTCTGAAGAAAGGATTTATGCTTTAACTGCTCAGCCTCAGACACCAGAGAGAATAAGCATCTTTGGCTCAGCCCTATGCTAGCAATGGCTTTATGAAAGCTGCCAGAGGAATGGCTGTTAATTTTCTGGTTTAATACACTAGACATTTACAATACAAAGAATATTCTTTGCCTAATTACTCTAATTGCACAACTTAGTCAAAAATGGGCCATAAATGTCTAGGGCTGTTGCTTCAGCTTAGATATATGTGATCTGTGATTACAGATCAATTTGTGCACGTCTATGCAAACCCTTCTGTCCTCCTCTGATAAAATTTGCTCTACCTTTCAATACATATTCATCAAGGCTTCTAAAAACCAGTGTGCATTAGAGAGGAACTCAAACAGCTTCCCCTGCAGAAGATCTCAGCAATTTACAATGGAAAAATGTGCCAGTAGCAGCAGCTCTGTGATCTGTGTCTTTTCCCCCCGGAGCAGTGGGTTTTGTCTTCTGCTGAGAGATCAAGCACCACTTCAGCAGGGCCACAGCTCAGCCTGTGTCAGCTGTGCTGCTCCAGAGGCAGAGCAGGTCCTGCCTTTAACCTTGGAGCCAGCACATGGAGAAGTGGCATTTGAAGGAGCAGTGTGTTCATTGGACAAGGCAGAGCAGAGCTGAGGATGTGAAAGCCTAAGGAAACACATCCTGGGGCTCTCCTAAATCCCCCCCGATGGGAGGGGGATGAGCAGCCCTCACCAAGGGTCCCTGCAGAGCTACAGGTGCAGTTACACAACAACTTCAGTTCAAGCAAAATGAAATTAAAGAAAACAGTGTTTTCTTTATCTGTGGTACCAATACCCACTCTCTGCTCAGAGCACACCAGCTGAAAGTGTTTATTTACATAATAATGCACATATAACAGGGCTGCAAAGATACCTTTCACACCTCTGCCTCCAAAACAAACCCCTCCAAACCAAGTTACTCCCCACCTGCCTGGCTGTTAACCTCCATGGAAGGCAGGAGCACAATGTCTGGCACAGAGGGTGTACCCACCTCTTTGAGAGATATTTCTTGGTTAGATCAGATCAGACCAGGTGTTAAACCACGACAGTAAGCAGTTCCTGTAGAGTGTTAGAGCTTGAACCGTCACAGATCTGGCCTTTTTCCCTCATTGTCAATGCAGGACAAGTGGGCTTTACCCTCAAGAGACAGAGACCTTCAATCTTCAGTCCTCCCATCTCATTATCTTTCACTCCTCACATTTCCAGTCTCCACTGACCTCCTATTCCCGGGGCTCTCAGGCTGGGACAGCAGAAGGGAGCAGGGACCTGGTGCTGCTGTGCACAGGGACATCCAGGCTTGCCCAGGCTGGTCCCTCCTTTCTTCACTCAGAGCTCTGGCCTCAAACCAGCTTCTGGGCTGGGCTGTGACCAGCACGGAGGGGCTGCAGAGCCAGGGCTGGCAGATGGTGGGTGCAGGCTGCACATCTTGAAACGTGACTTGGCCCAGCCAAGCCAGCTCCTAAACAAACCCTTATTAAGCTGCTTTAGCCATCACACGTGCAATCTTCTGATTTAGCCTGTATAGGTAAGTACTATAACCCATCACTCTTGATAACAAACACCTTGGATGGGACTGACCTCCTGATTACAACTCTCATTACCAGCCAACAACAAAAAAACTGCAGTTAAGACACAAGTGATGGTGGTTGCTAAGTGACAACATCCACCACAGCCCTGAGACAAACAGCTGTGGCTGCACAGCAATCCTGTCCTGTCCATGTAATTGAGGATAAAAATGCTATTTTCATTACTGTCCACTAACCTTAACTTTGACCCAACAGAGCATTTTGTGCTTTAGGTTCTGATAAAAAGCTCTGTGAAAACAAGGCTGTCTTCCACTGAAACCAGCTGAAGTGAATTTGATTCAAAATACCTTTAATATTGCATGCTCTTTCAACATATTTTCTTCCCAGTGAAGCAGTGCATAAGACAACATGGCTTTCTCAGTTAAATGGCCCATTTCTGAAAACAGAGAGCAGTGACAGTATTTTCAGTGAGGGTCACGTGAAACAACAACAAAATCAACAAAACCTCCACTTGGCTTCTAAAGGGAACCTGTGGGCTTTGCTCAACACCGAAACTTCCTGCAATGTTTGGGAAAGATGATAAGATTTCAGAGCTGTAAACAACATTTATCGGCATAGATAAAGTATTTAAACTGTACATTTAAAATCGCATGAAGTGATGGTTGAGTCGTCCAGGAGCCTGAGATCCAGCAAGGCACAACGGGGCCACTTGCTCCAGGGAAAGCCGTGGTGGGAGCAAGGTACTTAAGCACCATTTAGCCTGGGTGAAAACCCCTAGAGCAGAGAGACCCTGATTAGCACAACTGGCGGCTCAATGCATCTGAAGAAGATTATTTAGGGAAAAAGAGGAGGGAAGCCAGAGCTGCACCAGCTGTACCCAGCAGTTTGCTCACCCCGCACGCTGCAGCAAAACCTCTTTGGGGCCGCGCTGGCAGCTGAGACAAAGGGACGGATCCGTCACTGTCCTGTGAGCAGATCCGAAGTGACCAGGGAAAGGCACCACGCGGGCGCCCAGCGGAGCGAGAGAAGCCGCTCCGGGAGCGCCCGGCCCGGCACACGCGGCCGGGAGAGCTGCAGCCCCGGGATCGTGTCCCGCTGAGCCCGGAACGTCCTGCAGGGCTCCTGACCGCACCTACCCCGAGCGACAGCTCTCAGAGACTGCTCTGCTAATTACACCCTTCCCTAATGAATTCTCTTCTGCTCCGTTTCCAGTGCCAGCAGTAACAGATCCTGCCGACAGCTCGAAGAATGCACGAGTTGCTGGCATGGTCAAAGCTCACCAGTGTGGGTAAAGCCAACCTGACTGCTGCCTTTGGTCACTGTCTCCATGTCAGCACAGTAAACACTTCTATTTTGTACATTAGACCCGAGTAAAATGTGATTTGTTCTTTCCCCTCTATACTGTATCTGTGAACAGAGCACTTTTCCTGGCTGTTCTCATTGCTCAGATTGCTTCACCATAGTCTAGAGAAGGAGCGTGCCTCGCACTGGTGTTAAACCCCTGTGTCTCTGCTCTCCAAATCCTGCAGCACGGGGTGAATATTGCAGTTCAGACAAAGGTCTGCCTCTCCAGCAGCATTAAATCAGGCAGCTCCAAGGTGCAGAGTGTCTGGCTGGCTGCATGAAAGGCACGTTCTCCACGTGAGCTGGCGGGCACACAGCTCAACCTCCCTGCCACCACAGACATGGCACGGGGAGGGGATAAAAAGAGAAGCCTCCTGTCACCCTAATTCCTGTTGAGAGCTTCTGCCCCGTAGGGATCAGCCTTGCCTTCCTCCCCAGTTTGGGAGCATCTTCTCCGCCCTTTATTTATTTCAGCGAGATCAAAGATTCATCTCCATGGAAACGTCTGAGTGCAAAGAGTTTCTGCACTACAGCTTTGCATCCTGCACGTAGGGTTTGGCACTGTTTTTTTTTTTAAACAGAAGCTTTGAGATGATCAGCAGTCAGGTCTCTCCAGAAATGGTGTGATGAGCAATGATCAATAACCTGAGCAGAGTGGGTATTGTGTCACTAACTCTCACAGCCGAGTGGAACTGCCATTCCACTGTGGAATCTGTGGCCCGTGAAGGGCACATGAGGGAGAGTGCCACGGCTGCTCTCCAGTAGCTGGCACTTTGTCCCCATATCTGATATTTGGTAGGACTCCCAGGGGACCAGAGCCCTGTGGGCAGAGCTGCTGGAGCCCATCACTGCCCACCCTGTGCTGCAGCTCACACCTCAGAGGAGGCGGCTGCAAAGCTGCTTGGATTTACTCAAAGAAACAGAGAGTGGCCCAACACCCAGCCCTGCAAAGACCTCATGAATTCTGCATTCAAACTTCTGCCTCTGGGCCAGCAGTGGCTGGGGCACTGGGTCTGTGTCATTCCAGTGATTTCCCTCCCAGTAGCTCTGAGCTCCATTTCCTCCAACTCAGTCACTCCTACTAGTTCCCAGGAGAGGGAAAATAATAAAAAAAAAAATAAAACAGACATGTTTAATGCTATTTTTGTCCCCTTTGCAGCTCACCACATGGCCACACAAACTGTTAAACTGTTGTTCTGGGGGCAGGAGCAACCAGCCAGGAGGAAAACTATTCAGACATCCACAGCAGCTGCTGCTGACAGAAAGGGGCCGTGGAGCTGCAGCCTCGTAGGAAATCCTGAATTCTACTTAACTCTCACGTGAAGAAAAGAAGGACAAAAAGGAGTGAAACAGAACTAATTTATGAGACTCACATTTCCACAGGCACGTCCTAGGAAGGGAGTGGAGAGCACGTGGGGCTGCATTTGCACTGGAGCATCCACCTGGAGAGCATCAGCCAGCACCTGGGGCAGGAGGAAGCCCCTTCTCCCAGCCCTGCCAGGGGCACAGATTCTGCTCTTGAGGAAGTCAGACCACACCTCGCTGCTTGGGGCAGTGCAGAGCCCCAAGTTGCCCATATGTAAGCAGAATGTGACTTTTATAATCATATTAAAAAATTTCCAGAATAGCAACTGTGCAGAGAGCAATCCAGCTGCCAGCATTTAGCCTTATCCTAGGGCACAGGCAGAATACGCCAGCCATGAATTAATACTGCATAAGCTGCACCATGCTGAGTTTCATGGCTTAATTATAAAAGAGAAAGCAATAATCAAGGGATCTGTAAGGCTAATAAATGTTCTGAGAACACCAAATGTGACACAAGAGCCGCAGCCAGTGCGACAGGACATGAATGCATTTAAAAAGCACATTAATCACACCCCGTGTATTAATTCACAGTTGGTTTCCAGTGACAGCCCTTGGCCTTTAGCCGCCTTTGTGGCGTCACCAGGCGCGAGTGGATCCTCGCCCAGCCCAGAGCAAACTGGGCTGTGGTCAATTCCTGAGCCAAAAATCACAGCCATGCATCAGCCCAACGAGACAGTGAGATGAGCTCTGACTCAAGGCTCTGCAGCCCTGTGCTTCTCCTCTGCCTCCTGCCTGAGCTCGGTTTAGTGCCCACACCTGTCCTGGCATCCGGAGCTTTCTGGGTCACTGATGTGTCCACCTGGCAAAGGACAGCACAAGGAGAAAATCAGGCAGATTCTCCAGTCACCTCTGCAGCAAAATACCCGAAAACGCCTCTGTTTCTCAGTGCCTCCAAGTATCTCTGCCCTCCATCTCGTGTTTTGTCTCACTGCAGTGCTTTAATTAGGCAGACAGAGCATTGCAGGGCTCTGCCTCTGTCACAGACCCCCCTCCTTCTGTGGGGAGAGCCTGTTTCAGATTAGTGACCATGTGACGCTTGATGTCTCTACATCTCAGAGAAAACTCAGGGAAAACTCTGATAAACCTTAAAACTGGGGTGCCACCAAAACCCTCTCCACCTGCACTGTCACACAGCAGTCCCCACATTCCTGTGGACTGAGATGCCAGTGCAGGACACGATCCAGCCCTGAACTGTTGACATCAGCAAGACCCTCTCTGAGCTGAAACGCTGCAGGACTCAGTGCCAGACAGGGCTGCATATATAGAAACTTGAAATGCTCCCAAACATCCATTTCTGCCCAATAATTCATTGGAATCAGAAAGTTTCCTATCTGCAAATGTCTCATCCTCTAGCTCTCTACAAAGGGCAGCTCTTCACAGTTCTCTGCCCAAAGATCTATTATCAAACATTTATTTCAAAAGAAATAGCTGCCCTTCTTCCCGTACTAATATTCCCAAATTTATCTATGTCCTACTTAACACCTCCTCTGAAACCAGAAAGAGAATAGCTATTTCTGCTGGACTCAATAAGTGAACTCTGCTGAATCCCAGGGAATACACAGACCAGATACCAGGCTGAGTTTAAATCCTGGGATGGATTGCTCAGGCAGCAGCCTCCTCCTTCCTCAGTGTTCCTAACTCCTAATCAGGAGCTAAGAGGAAGACAATTGTGAAAACAGATAAATAAATAATCATTCTGTACATTCCCCAGATTTTCTAAGCCAGGCCAAATTTGTACACTGAAGTTGCATTCTCCTGGCTGTAAAAATACATATCTGCCCCCTCTTCTGCCTCTGCAACCATCTGGGGACCTGAAATCATGCTTCCTCATGGGAATGAATCATGGAGCAGCCACACTTCCTGCAGAGAGATACAAAATCAATGGTAAAAAGTGAAGAAGACCCTTAAATTTTCCTTAGATTGGCACAAGAGAGACTTGGACCAGCTACAGCCTACACGTGTGGGCTGATGTCTCAAGAGTCTCCAACTCCAGTCAAAACTCTCAGCTCTGAATAAGCCCATAGTATTAGAAGCTGCCCAGATGCACATGGAGCCTGATCTAGCAACTTATTTGCAAATAAATGGCTCCCTTTCATCCTCCCACAGATCTTCTACCCAGTGTTTTCATCTTCACTCCAGAGCTGTTCTCTCTTCCTCTCCCTTATCTTCTCCTCCAGCATCAGCTGTGGCAGCAGATTGCACTCGCTAATCAAAGAGGGGCTGGGCTCTCTCTGTTTGCTCCTTGAAGTCTGTGGCACTACAGCAACACCAGCCAAACATTTGTTTCCATTAAAGCGCCTCCCCGAGCTGCCAATGGAGCCTGGACCCTGCCAGGACACAGCAGAGAGGGACAATTCTGCTGGCTCGGCCTCGGGGACACTGATGCCCCCACTCCATCACCTACCAGGAGGTGCCTGCTGCTCTCTGCTCCTCTTCTCCCACCTCCTGCAGAGGGAAGGAAGCTGTCCTCCACTGCTGCCAGCCCCTCGGGTTTCTCAGGGCAATCATAGAAATCCACAAGTGCCACACTCAGTGCTGCTCGTCCACACCTCCGTGAGGTTTGTCCACAGGGGTTTTTGAGGAAGGCTGATGGATGGGGCATGAGGCAGCATCTCTGGGCATGTCCTGGCGCACGGATGGGATGGCACGACCCAAAGCAGGGCAGCAGCTGGGCAAAGGAGGGGCCTTTCCTCAGCACCAGCACAATGCACTGCATTTTCATGGTATCAGCAGAGGAGACAAGGAACATTTCATCCCCCTTCCATGCCCTCTGACGTGTGGCAGGGAGCCAAAGCAACTGATTGCAGTGAGGAAGCAGAAATCTCCTGTAGTCTTGTCAGATGAGATCCTTCAGACTCCCCAGTTCAAGGTGAAATTCTACTTCCATAACTCCTCATGGGCTGCCTCAGACCCTCTACCAGAACCACACCACCAGAGCTTCAGCTTGCAAAGGGAGTGACCCTGACCCCAGGCAGGTCTGTGCTGCATCCTCCCAGTGCCTCCCAGGATGGGAGCCCTCAATCTCCTGTGGAAACCAGTCGGTCCTGTTCCTCCTCCTTTCCATCACCATTAACATGTAGGAGATCTCATCTTTTGATTTTGAACCTGTTCCTCCTAGCAAATTTTGTACTTTACTCATTTCCTTATAAGCAGCAACATGAGATTAGATTCTTACTTTTTTTTTGTGTGGGCATTCCCTAATTCTCCTCCTTGTGCACAACACAGTCTGAAGGTGAGACAGACGTGGCTACATTTGCTTTAGGACCAACATCAAAGTAGCTGCTGGTAGTTCTGCCCAAATGTAGATCAGGGTTTAGTGATGGACCAGCAAAGAGACAACAGGAGCTGAACCCCCTCTGCTCTCTCTGGGCTGCTGCAAAGGTCCAAACTTTCAGAAAGTTTGTTTGTGTGCATTTATGCTTTGTGGTAGCAGCACAAACTGAAATTAGGAGCACCAGGAGGGATTTAGAAATCCATGCCAAGAGTACCGCATTCAATTCATTTCCTAAAGCCAAGGTGGAGCCACAAAGTCACCTCCTCACCTTCTCCGAGCAGAGACCACCACATTTCACCCCATCCCTGCTCTGCTGAACACAGGAACATGTGCTTGGCTGAAGCCCACTTGGGGAAAGACATCTTATCTTGAATAGAAAACACTATCGCATGGGAAGACTTTCACTTTCCTCAGTAATTTGTTCCAGCAGCTAATCAACTTCATTCTTTAAAAAATTAATGCCTATTTTCTCCTTTCAATTAGTCTGGCTTCAGCCTGCAGCTGTGGGTTTGGGCTGTCTCTTCTCTCTGGCTTACACAGCTCGTGGGTACCTGCCTTTTCTCCCCATGGAGCTATTTGTGTATCTATACAGCTCTCTTCAGCTAAATAGCTACAGTCGCCTAGGTTCCAGTCTCGGGCAGCAGTTTTGGGATTTTTTTCATTCTGCTTCTCCCCGAGGATGTGCTGCCCCATGAAGTTTCCTGCACCCACCAGCCCAAGGCCCGTGCCCCTGTATTTATGTCCCGTGAGGAGGACACAGATCATGGGCACTCCAGGAAACACATCTCTGCACAAACAATCGATTTCAGAGCAGAGTGGTGACTGCTGCTGATCACTGCAGATAAAGGGCACTTGTGGAGAGCATCACGTCTCTGCTGTGAGCAGCTCCAGTCGCAGCTGAGCCAATGCTGAGTGCAGCTGTCCCGCTCCCTCCACAGCCCCAAATCCCCATCCCTCTGATTCACTGCTCTCTCCAACTCCTGGCTGTCTTCCCATCTGAGTTTTGACACCCTCCTGCTCCATTTTCCCCTTCCTTTTCTGCTGATCCTCTCTTCCTAAACTCACTTGCCTCCTAAAAAGTCAGGGAGTGCCTGTGTGGCTGTTTCCTCATCCCTGTCTGTGTCCCTGCCTCCACCTCCCTCACTGCCAGCTCTGCTGGGCAAGGGCTGCCCACCTTCCCCAGTGCCTGCCCAGGATAAATGCATCATTATGAGAACATTTAACAACACCACCAGTCCTGTTTACCTGTGCTGGTCAGTCAGTGGGCTGGCAGCTAAGCCAGCTACTAATTATTAAGTTTACAACAGGTTTAACAAATAAATAATTCTGCATTTTGGGAGCATCCTGTATCAGTGTGTCTGGTTTTTCAGTTCACAGCTTCCTCATGTAGGAGCTGACTCTTTGAGGCTTGTTATGGTTCTAAACATGTTGATGGTGTACTCGGAGCAACTCATAAATACATAATTTAAGTAATTAATACAAATAAAGTCTCATTACAAGCAGCAACCAATTAAAACAGCACAGAGGGCATCTCCTGTGCTTTGGGTAGCAGCTGAAGTGGAAGAAGATACTATTGCAAGGCCTCAGAATTCCCTCCTGTCCTTCTCACATGCTAAATCTCAGGAAGGTTTCCCACAAGGAAGATTCACGAGCAGTCTGTGCTGCCAGGAGAAGCTGCTGCTTCGCCTTGGCCTGATTATGAGAGCAGCAAATTAGGGCAATTTTTCACCAGTGATGCTGCCAGTGCCTTCAGAGCAATGCAGGTCCCGGGCACGCAGGCTGCAGCAGGGATGGTCTCATCCTGGTGCTTGCTAATCCTGCAGCATGGCACGTGGTCATCTGTCCACTCCTGCGGCCACCACGACTCCAGCAGGACATTCTGCTGGCCCTTGCAAGGCCCGTGGTTGTGCTGGGAGTGCAGATGGCATTTGGGCTGCCAGCACTGCTACAGCTCCTGAGGCTGTGAAATATATTTTTTTTCCCCTAATTTCAGTTTATGCCACTTAGGGACATGTTTGGGCCCCAGCCAGGGTATCCCTTTTCCCTCCCATCCAGGGATGGCAGAAATAAAGGATCAAAGCACTGAAGAGGATCAAAGCATGAAAGGCAGAATAAATAAAGCCGTGAAGAAATGGGAACAGAGATGCACTCCTTTAATGTAATTAACCTTTCCAAGAACAGATAATATTCCCGAATTAAAGGACATCGTGGGACACAGAAATGCATCCAGGTCATGCAGGAGCGATGCTGCGAGCGAGGCATCAAGGCGAATGCAAACACGGCTCGCAGGGCGGGGATGGCACCAGCCACCGGCACAACCAGTCCCCAGACAGCCGCTCCTCGCCCAGCTCCCACCGGAGCACAGATTAAAACCTTTCCACCCACCGGCGCTGCCGCGCTGCTCAGCCCCGGGCTCTTTCGGGAATGCGCTTCCCCAAACGGGGGCTGCCTGCGCTCCCGCTCCGCTCCCGGGCTCCGGCAGCC